>VXAU01004321.1:0-45944 GCA_013399695.1 Formicarius rufipectus | reverse complement strand
TAATATTGTAGTCTACATTAAAAAAAAAAAAAAAAAGTGACGAGAAATGACAGTATTTCAGCAGTAATGCAGGTTGCATGCATAGTCAGCCCAAGAGTCTGGCTAGGTCAGAGTTCCCTCTCCCTAGAGGTCTTTTGTCTCTTGTTCTTCCACACCATCCCAATACTTGAGGTTTTTTCTGCAAATTAGCTGAGGATTCAGCACTTCATACCCTGAAGCAGGTACAAACTGCACACATTAAAATAAAATTACACACATTGCTCTTTCTTAGCTGATGGAAGTAACTTGGAATGGGCAATAACCAGCATGTTAGTTCACTTTTCCAGGCTCACTTTCAGTACCATGCAAGAAAGCCAGAAAAAAATGAACAAGTCTAAATTCTGCTCTTTGAAATAGTTTTAAGTGAGTTTAGATATGTAAGAATTTGTAAACTAATAACAAATTATTCAAGCATCAAAACACACAAAATAGGAAGCACTAAGTGAAAGATGAAAATGAAAATTGGGGAATATTTTTTCATAGTATAGGGGAATGTTGGGGTTTTTTGGTTTGGTTTGGGTTTTGTTGGGTTTTTTTTGTGTAGGTTTGTTTTGTTGCCTTTTTTTTGTTTGGTTTTTTTTTAGTATGTGTGTGTGTGTGTGTTTTTTTTTGGTTGGTTGGGTTTTTGGGGGGGTTTTTTGTGGTCCACCAGTTTTCAAACCAGTGCAGAACTGCTTATAGATACTGCAGATTTCAATTATAGAGCTGCCAAGAATTCTAC
The DNA here is from genome assembly GCA_013399695.1 of Formicarius rufipectus. NCBI lineage: Eukaryota > Metazoa > Chordata > Aves > Passeriformes > Formicariidae > Formicarius > Formicarius rufipectus. The sequence continues at coordinate 45,184 of VXAU01004321.1, read as the reverse complement.
CAATTAGGAGTTGGAGTACTTTGGTATCTATTGTTTTCTTCCTCTGGAAAAAGCCAAGAGACAAGGGCTTAAGTTCTTAATTCACAGCAATAAAAATCACAAGAACTACTACCACTGGGTTTTTTTTCACCAAATACATCCATATAACTACAACTAAAACCTGCATTTTTTTAGACTGCTTTCCTGATATGATCATTATTGGAATGCAAATCTAGAATTCAGAGATTGTTTCAGACATTGTTTGAACTGAAAGACAGCTTTTGGTCATTTAGAGACTGAGAACATTGCTACTTTTCTGTCAGTTTTGCTTTGGAAAATCCTATTTTTTTCAACTAGAAAAAGGGACATTTGACTTACATTCCAAATCTAAGTTTAGATATTAATAGATGGGAACATTAATTTAGACATTATTTCCCGTTTTTAATTAAAGCACTGACTTCTACAAAAGCACAGTCATGTCAATACTACAGACAGTTCTGAAGCAACACAAATTCATGCTCATGGTATTTGGAGCTGCAAATTACTGTCATGCTCATTGTGTGAGGTCCCAGAACAAAAATGAGACAGAAAAACAGATTCATAACATTAAAACACATGATCACATATCCATATGTAGCTGAAATCTGCCGTTATATCAAGTACATAAAAGAAAGCTGCAGCCCTTTCGTATAGATAAAGTGTAACTCTGAATGCAAACAACACTTTCCATTGTATTGAGCTATGATGTGAATGTGCAGACCTAACACAGCCTTTTTAGACAGCATAATCTGAGAGTTAGTTGAAATAATCACCTTTATGTAATCTGCTCAAATTACAGACCCTGACAGCTGCAGGCACAGACTTTCTACATTCATGGGGAAACCTCATCCACCCACACACATGAAAAAGGTATTTTTAATACCATCTTAATCACTGGTGTTACATCAGGGGGAAACATTACACCCACACAAAAAGTAACAAAAGCCTTTGTCTTTTATATATAATATGAATTTGAGCCCAATCAATTATAATGAGATGGACAACAATAATTTCTCAGTTTATTTACAGTAACAATGCAATCAAAAAAAAAAGAGGTAACAGACTGTGTACATACAATTACCTGTGTTTCTAGCTCAGTCCTCTGTGCACTTGATTCAGATACTGAAGGCTCACCACTATTATCCTCTGTTTGCAAAGTCTTATTTTCCTTCTTTGAGGCCTCTTCTGTAAAGATTTAAAAGAGGAAAAAAGGAAACAGAAAATTATAGTATCTTTACATGAAAATTAACCATCTGTCCCACTTTCATCTGGGATTTTCTTTCTAGTAATTGACACAGTGCTGCCTTTTGAATTTAGTACGAGAATAATGTTGATAATCCACTGATGCTTTGCTTGCTGCTAAATCATGGTCACCATAAGTGAAGGACTTTTCAGTTTCTTGTGCTCCCCCAGTGAGCAGGTGCACAGGAAGCTGGGGAGAGGACACAGCCAGGACAGCTGATCCAAACTGTACAAAAGGATATTTCATACCACAAAATGTCATGTCAGTATATAAACTGGGAGGGGCTAGTGGATTGTGCATTAATTCTTGGGTTTTATTTCACCAGTTTTATTGTCTCCTTTTTCATTACAATTATTATTGTATCACATTTTTAATTTTATTTCAATTACTGACTTGTTGTCTCAGCCCAGAGGTTTCACATATTTTGCAGATTCTCCACCCCACTGAGGTGGGGGCAAACAGTTGCATGGCACTTAGTTACCTGTCAAGCGTGAAGGAAAAGTACCTCTGAAGAAAACATGCCATGTCACCATGGCAAGTAGACCTCCGTGGAGAGAGAACGATCGCTTTCTCATAAAACAAAGTAAGATCATGGAACCTGCACAGGCGATCCAGTTTTTAGGAATAAAATACCGAGATAGATTTCATCAGATTGCAACAGATGTAATCAACAAAATAATAGAAATGTATTCACCAACAAGTAAAAAAGAAATGCAAGCTTTCTTAGGCATGTCCATTTTTGAGGAATGCACATTCTAAATGACAGTCTGGTTGCCAGCCTTCTCTATCAAGTGATCCAGAAAATCAATGGTTTCAAACAATTCAAACAGAAAATAACTCATGCTGTAGCCCTTGGGCCAGCTGGGCCAGGACAAGATGTAAAAAACATGCTCTGCTGTACAGCTGGGGAGAACAGTCCTGCCTGGAGCTTCTGGGAGAAAGAGGTTGATCCCTCGGTTTTTAGAGTTGGAGATACAGCAGATCAGAGGCTCATTATACTCCAACAGAAAAAGACACTGAAGCTTATGAAGGGCTCCAAGCTGCTTCAGAAGGGACTGGTACTTAAGCACAGCTCCTCCTGGCACCTTGGTTGCCCATGCTGGACAGGATGTTCAAAGAGGGTCTCCTTTACACACATCATGCCACTGATGTTGCATGCAGTAAGTGGGTCTCACTGATCAAACAGTGAGCCAATTAAGAAACTCCAGTTGTTCCAGAATCTTGAAAATGGTCATGGATTGTTCAGAAAAGATTTCAGAATGTCACCAGAGAAGGTGACACATACTGAAGAGGCCTCACTGTGTAATAAATTGACAGAAAATGAGAAGCAATATGTCTTGTTTACTAATAGGTTCTGCCACATTTGTAGGAAAAGATCCGTGACGCAGTCTGCTATGACAAGTCACAGAAACAGCTGTAGGAGAATGTAAATACAGGCAGTTTTCAGAGTTGAAAACCGTTTAGCTGACTTGAGACATTGCTGAATGAGAAAAATGGCCAATACTTTAGCTCTATACATGGATAGAGTCAAATGCCCTGTGGAGGTGGTTGCAGTGGTGGAAGCAGAGCCACTTGCAGCACAGAGGTAAACCCATCTGAGCTACCACGCTGCAGCAAGATATTGCTGTCTGGGTGGACCACATGGTTGTGCAATTATGTTAGAGAGGCTCAAGTACCCAAGAGTCAGGCCACTGAAGAACCTTAGAACAACCAGCAGATGCATCAGGCTGCTAAGATTGAAGTTGCTGAAGTGGATGAGGATTGGCAATATAAGGGGGAATTATTTCTAGGCTTGGTGGGTCCATAACACCTCAGTTAATTGAGGAAGAGGTGTAAATATTGATGGGCACATGATCCAGGGGCAGACTTGACTTGGACGCTATTGCACAGGTTATTAATGAATGTGAAACTTGCACTGCAATTAAGCACACCAGGCAGTTAAAAATCTCTCTGGTATGGAGAATGATGGCTGAAATATAAAATACGGGAAGGCTGGGCAAATTGACTGTATCACACTTCCCCAAACCTATCAGGGTAAGTGCCATGTGCTTGTAATAGAAAAAAACACTAGAAGGGTAAGAACATATCCTGTGCCTCATGCTACCACCTGGAACACCAGACCTTGAAAAGGAAATCTTATGGTGACAAAGTGCTCTGAAAGAACAGAATCAGATGGCAGGCTACATTTCCTAAACAGCCCAGAGACAGTTGGGACGAAGACCGTGGCATTAAGTAGGAATATCACACTTCCCATCATGCACCAAGCCTCCAGGAAAATGAAATTATACAATGAGTTATCTATTATCCAGGAGCAATGGGTAGCAGGACCTTCAAACATCAGGACATAGATTTAGCAAAAGCCACCTGGTAAGTCAACACTAGGGAATCTGTCAGTCAATCAGGCCCTGCCCAATCAAAATTTTACCCATTAGAGAAAGGGACAAAGTTCTTGTAGTGCACATAAATATGCTGGGGAAAATCTGGATTATTCCTGCCTCAGACAAAGGCAAACATATTTGTGGAATTGTGCAGGGACATGGGTCCACTTGGTGCATAATGCAGGAGGATGGGTAAGTCCATTGCACACCTCAAGGGTATTTGGTTTTGGGTGAGAGTAGCCAATAAATTAAATTGTATTGTTAATTGCCACATAACACTGTATATTGTCTCTTCTGTAGTGGTTCTATGCCCATCACTGCACTGGGCACCTCACAGCACCTGTCTTCATCCACTCTGAATTTGAGGATCTGAACCTAATTCCCTTACAATTGTCATATCAAGAGCATTACAGTAAAATTCAGCCAGATCAGTGAAGAATGAACTTCAGTAAAAACAAAGTGCAGTGGTGATGGCATCAGAACTGGTTTCAGCATGCAACAGTCCAACATGACACACCATCTTTTCTGTCTTGAAAGATTGTTATGACAGGTGGACCCCAAAGTCATGGACTAAATTAATTCAATGGACATTTTATAGGGGTGGTTTGTAGATTAAGGGAATGACATAGGTGTGTGTTGTGTCTGTATATACCAAAAGAAAGGAAAGGTGATAGTGTATTGGAAGGGGCAGAACCTAGGCATGATATACATCATATAGAAAATAAGAAGTGGATACTGTCCTGCTTTCAGGTCGGATAGAGTTAATTTTCTTCCTAGTAGCTGGTACAGTGCTGTGTTTTGAATTTAGTATGAGAAAAACATTGATAACACACTGTTTTAATTGCTGCTAAGTAATGTTTACCCTGTCTCAAGGACATAATCTCATAAGTCTCAGGATAAATAAAAATCTTTCTGCTAATTTCCACAGAGTGTTCACAGAAGTCACTCCAGTAGAGTGTTTGTTCAACTTATACAAAGTGTCAGAGAACAATAAAAACAAAGCATCCATACCTGCAAATTTGAGATTTTCCTTTTGCACTATAGACATAATAGACTTTCTCTGGAACCAATCTCCTGGTCCCTCCACTTCCCATAAAACATTTTTATCCGCAGGGTACTTCTCAAGATACTGCTTACAAGCTGAGCAAACATAATAAAAAACACTATATTATAGATACTACATACTCAGCTATACCTCAGGTTTTAAAGTTTATCTGAAATCAAATAATTTTGCAATCTACCATCACACACAAACAGAGAAAGAACTGCTTAACAAAAGAGTCAAGTCTGAAATAAACATAATATTGCTTTATTCTACTTGTCCTTGTCAATTACTCCTTTCTTCATGTTTAAATACTTTCCATTATTATCTGCAAACAAAGATGGTTAGGTTTTTCTTCTTCTCTAGGTACCCACTTGAGAATTTTGCAGCTTCACTGGCCACTGTTTCTGCCAATCACGAGGCCCAACTCAGGATGGAGAGGTTCTTGAGCACATGAGATAGTCAAGTGATTTTTGTCACCCCACTTTATTATGGGCTCTTATGAAATTCACTCTCTGGAAATGTTAACATGTTCACATAGTTAACCATCCACTCATTGTTACTTCTAAATGATTTGTCCTCTGCTCCCCTTCCACATCTTTTCTCTCTATACATATTTTAAATGTAAAGATGAAGTGACATCCTCTGTCATTATTCTGTAGCAGTTGCCAGAAAAACTACCATTTTTCAACTGTTTGACTACTGATGCATAGACTCAGTGTATAAGACCCTCACTGAATACTTTTCTTGACTACAGAAAAGAAATAACCATCGAATTCTGCTCAAATCATTTTCCTGGTTGAAGCCTAACAAACCAGGTGTTATCATATCCAGCAACAGACAGTGATACCTGGAAAAGCAGAAAATTTCCAGGGGTTAAGAAGGCCAGATAAAAATAGGAGGAACCCTGGAAGATGGCCTAAGACTAGGACATGCCATGAGAAACAGGGCAAAAGAAACATGCTTCTTGCCTGAACACAATCCCAAGAACATAATTTACAGAATCCATGTTATTTCCTACACAGCATAACTCTCTTATGTTGCTAATGGAAGAACCATAAGGGTTTTCTTTGTACATTCAAACTGTGCCTTCTGACATGGAAGCTGAAAAATAGTCTGGTATGTCCTTTTCACTAGACATGAAGAGAAAGTGTGAATTAAATGACTCCTGCATGAGCAAGAAAGTGATCCTACCAAGAAGACATACATTAGATTACACTTGGAAACACCTCAGCCTGTTTTTCAGACTTGGCAGGGGGAATGGGACAGTGATAAACTTCACAGTAGCAGACAGTCAATGAAGTTTGAATAACTTAGTTTTATGCAAAGGATTAAAAATCTAACCAGGAACTACACCTTTTTAAACAGGATTTTTAGCCTTCGCTGAAGCATTTACTATAGAGCCTGAGGATCAAGTTCACAAACATGAAGTTTGAATGATAGCACTCATTCATGTAAAGAAACTACAAAGAATAAATTAAAGAGCTCACCTGTATACAAGAAGGATGACAGGGGATATCGTAGGCCAAGGGGCCCTTGAGTAAAGGAATCCACAAAGTCTTCCAACATGATTAACCCAGAGTCATTCCCACGATGCTTCTTTCTTACAAATATTGTGTCAAGCACTGTCAGTTTATACTTCTGACGAAGAAAAGAGTTACAAAAACTTCCTGAAATAATCAAGAGGGGAAAAAATATCCATCAGTATGGATCACAAACTGCATGATGACTGGCATGCTGCAGCATGAACTTTAACATATTCAAATACAGACTTTCATAAGTTATAAAAACACCAAACAATAAGTACTATAAAGTTATAAAAATAATTTATAACTTTATTAAAAATAAATAGTTGCTATCAGTCATTTATCATCTCTTTTAGGCAATCTTCATGGTGTTGCGAAGATATATCAATAGAAAAAGTCTGTAGCACCAGAAAAATAAAGAGGAAAGGCTCACTTTTAAATCTCACTATACAATTCCTTAGGAAAACTGTACTAAAAATGAAGCTGAAAGACAGAGGACGGAATAGGAGAAAACAAAAATTTTAATTGCATTTTTGTAACAATTACATCACTACTCAGGACAAATAGGAAGATCAATTCAGTTTTTGTTTAAAGACTGAAACAATAATTCTGTTATTTTACATTAAGACACAAAATCCCTAGGACACCTTACGCTGAAGTTCTCCCATAAACAACATATTACCCATAATTTAATAAAGATGGAACACTGTAACAACATACAGGTATTTCAGTTAGAGCCTGGAGCTAATAACACCAAGGGTGTGGGTTCAATCCCTCTATGGGCCATTCATTTAGGAGCAGGACTTGATCCTTGTGGATCCCTTCCAACTCAGAATATTCTGTGATTATGTGATTCCAGGGGTAGGTATGAACTCTGTGGTGACAAAGGGATGGCACACAATGACATTAAGATAGTCCATTAACTAATCAATGCATTTTCAGTACCTTATTCTGTAAGTCAATGTGAACTATGACAAGAAGTTACCCTCTTCTCTAACAATGCCAAAGAGAAGCATACAATTGTCAATAAAATAGTCTTTGCAACCTTGTAGTTATTCAGTGACCCTAATCTTTGGGCCAGAAAGATGATAAGAAAGCTGGAGCACCTCTCCTATGCCGAAAGACTAAGACAAGTGGAGTTGTTCAGCCTGGAGAAGAGAAGGCTCCAGTGTGACCTAAATGCAGACTCACAGTACCTGAAGGGGGCCTACAAGACAGCTGGAGAGAGACTTTTCACAGGAGCATGTAGTGGTAGGACAAGGAGTAATGATTGTAAGCTGAAGGAATGAAGTTTTATAACACATATTAGGAAGAAATGTGAAGGTGGAGAGACTGTAACAGGTTGCCCAAAGCAGCTGTACATGACCCATCCCTGGAAGTGTTCAAGGCCACATTGGATAAGGTCCTGAGTCACCATGCCCATGGTCTTTAAGGTGCTTTCCAACCCAACCCATTCTATGATTATTGTCATTTTTCAAACAAGCAAAACCTGAGCAGAGAGGTTACATTACTTGGGTAACCTTTGGGGTGCTAGAAGAGCTTTCCCACTCATCCTAACAATCTGTTTCCAGAATGGTCTTTTCCACATAACTATTCATTTGAAGAATACAGCGCACACTCAAACATGGGTGAAATACTGACAGTGGCTAGAAAGAAAAGCCTTCAGCTTTTGCTAACTCAAGACAAGCACAGTCCAATCCCACTGTAAATAACTGTTTTACAGAAGAAAAACCCAAAACCTTTTTTCTTCCCTTATCAAATTTTTACAGTTTCAAATATGTTTTGTAGAATATGAAGAAATCTAAGAACTTTCATAGACTGCTAAAGCATACAAGCATTTAAGTTAGAGATGTTAACAGTAGTCTGACCTTTTACAATTGCAAGAAAACACCAACTCATTAAGTCTGTTAGGCTTGTAAAGCCTACACACAATATTCTTCAAATAAGCCTCCTATCTCCTCCCCTTTCCCCTCCAAATCCCAGTGTCTTCAGGTGTTCTACCTTTAGGTTTAACAGAATAGAACCCAATAGCCTCTCCTTTTTTCCACATGATCTTAGCATAGTGACTGCTTCCATGACAGAGAAATGGGATCTCGTTTATTTCCATTTCTTGCGTTCGATAGATAATTCGATTCAGAACATAGAGAACAACCCTCTCTCCAATAGACTTCACCTAAGGGGACACAGAAAAAAAAAGACATTTTAGAAGATGGGTCAGATTAGTTAATATCCACACATCAAGAACCTTATTTTTCAAGGTTGCCAGTTAACACACTTGCAGATAGAGTCAAGGAAAGCTGTAAGTGTTAAAGCAGGATAACTCTCTGGGATTCGTTTGAGGGGAAGGAGATGTTCAGAAGCCATAGCAATAAGTATAAATCACTGCCATAGAGATACTTCATTACTTCAATGCCACTCCTTAAGCAATGCACAAAAGATGAGAGAAGTGCTAGCAGAAGGGCAGTGGAGCATGAACGTTATGATTTAACTCAAAACTATTTTTTAACTTAAGAAACATTCACCGAATGCAGTAGCAGTACACCAGCCTCAGACTTAGGCTAGCAGGTAACTGAAGTCTTACAAAGGAGACATGATGAGCCTCACGGGGTAGCAGGACTTGGCACACTCAATCACTGCTGATAGAGTGGCAAGCAACAGGACGCGATGCAGTGAAAAAACTAGTTACAACAGTTTCTGTGGCATAAAACAAGGAATTCAATATCCCTTTCTCTGACCTGCAGGGTTCCTTTTATGCATGAAATTTAAGCTCACCACTATTCTACCCATTGTGAAGGAAGGAGCAATCAGGCTCTCTTTCCAGTGCTCACAGTCTCAGCTACCCCATCTGTAAAGGATTCAGCTTTCCTGGTTTAATCACCATTTTACCATTAAGAAGCACATGGAAATCAAGGCTACATGCAAAATTCTATACAGAAAATTAAACAAAACAAACAAACAAACAAACAAACAAAACAAAACAAAAAAAAAAAAGGCAAAATCAAAGGTAAGTGCCCAGATTCCATGAGCAGATATAAATTATACTCCTGGAAAAATAGAGATTCCCAGTTTTGGAAAAAACATAACTACATACTACACTGGTGTCCATAATGATAACAAACATCAATAATGAGCAATAAAGGTGATACCAGGCAACTTTTGCAGACCTCGTTTATAGCCACCATGTCTCCCAATAGCCACCAGCTTCAACTGGCTTCTATCAACCGGTTCCTGAAAATGTTTTTTTGGCTTAATAATCTCCTGATAAGACCAACAAGTACTGCCATGATAAAATGCACCACTTTACTAAGATGTTTCAACACAAACAGATAATGTTCTAAGGAGTAAAGAAAAAACTCGTAACATCATTAACATCTAAACAATCTACATATGAAGCCACTGAATCCCTCTTGCTCTAGACACTGTCTCCACAATCAGGTTCCTTTCCTGATTGTAATACCTCTTCCTCTCTTTTCTTTGACTTGCAACAGCCATCTAATTTCTAAATGAAATGAAAACATGTAATATCTCACACACTAGCTATTTGCTATTATCTTGAAGTGGAAGATTAATTGCTAGGTGTTGGAGCGCGTTACCTGATGAAGCCCCTGTCTAGCAGGGACAGATGTTTTCACAATGTCATCAATTGACCACCACTGGTCAGCAAGATACAGGGCTACAGCTTGAAAGAAACAAGGGAAATAAAAAGTTAGTGATTCTTACTCTTCCAAAAGAAACATATTTATTAAAGGTGTTAAATAATCAGGAATAACACTGTAGTAACCAAGTTGAGCATCTTCAAGATGGTACTATATTAATGTGGCTCTTACTACCCTAGCACAACAAATGTGGAACTCTACACCCCACCCACATGAAATGCTTCCTAGTCTAAATCTTTTTTGGCAACTGAGAACAATAAATCCAAATGTGTACTTTGTGCAGTATGATATAAAGGAACTATTTTTCAGATGCAAGCACTATCCCTCAACACTTGTGCTCTAGCACCTCCTTCCACTAAAAATTGGGCTTGCCAAGAGGAGTCTCATTCATGCAGGTATTTCAGTTTTGGGTTGCTAGTGGATATTGATATTGAAACTGTGCAAGTTTTATGAAGTCAGATAAATGCAAAAAGGCTGATGATTGTGTGAGTAGCAGCCAGGAAGAATGTGATCTATAGGCATTTGTTTCAGTCCTATACATGACATTAAATGGAAAGAGAAGGAAAGGAGGATGGAAGAAAAAAGAGAGAGGAGGGGAGAGAGACAGAAGGAGGAATGGAACAAAAAAAACAGTGAGATGCCATCTTAGCCAGAGCTGTGTTAGGACCTCAAACTAAAATTTATGAATTTAGAGTTGATACTGATCAATTACTATCAAAAAAGAGTATCTAAACTCATGGGCAAATTAATGGATTCTAAGAATGCTCAGTAAATTCCTTTTGGAGAGGTGAAGTGTACATAAAGAGATCAGCAGACATATGCTGTACTCTGATCCAAACAAGCACCACATTGTTTTGCTAAATATCTTCTGAATTCAATGAGTCCAGTTCTTCTTTGATTAGTGTGCAAAGTTCTATCACATGTATATATGAAAACACAATTGAAAATAATAGTATGTGAACAAGTAGACAGTGAACAACATGTGCAAGTGCCAAAGTTGTGAGCTACAGTAGCACGGAATGAGCAAGGGTCTGGTTACATGCATGTATCACCAAAACAAAGGGGGAAAAAAAGAAACAGCAACACAGAGATAAAATACTTAAAAGAAACCTGTGAGCGAATCCCATGGTGCAAACAGTGCAAGAACTTTGTGTGTCGGCTCTTCACCATAAAGAGGAATGAAGCCCACAGTTGTCAAGCTAATAGGAACCTGAAACAAGAATGTACAATAAATGAATAGACTCTTGCTAAAAGGACATTAGTAAAATACACAGAATGCTTAGCAAGGTAGACAAGATGAATGTTGAAAACTGAGTATTTAATAGATAACTGTAAAGGACAAGCGTCAGAGCTCAGCTCTTACTTCAGACATTTATTCCTAAAGACAGACCACATTATAAAGAGCTTGACCCTCATGCTCTGTCAGATTAAGCTACAGTAATTTGTACTGTTACCTCTCTCTTCTGTCAACAGTTTGCCTTTGTGTACATAACTGAAGTAAGGTGTGCAAGGAGCCAGCATTATGTTACCCCAACTGTCTGCAAGCTGCCAAAGCCAATAGATGAATGAGGTAAACACAGAATCAAACACAGAAATAAACTGGCACAGCAAAATAGTTTGTTAACAATTTCTAAAGCATTGTGGTGGGAAGGCTGGATTCCAAAGGGTTTTGTTCCCTTAAATAGCACACATTTTAGAAATTATGAACTTGGCTGCTTGATTTTCCCCTCACAAACAACATGAAAAGGGTCAAATAATCCTCCCTTAAAGAATTGAGTACCCTTGTGGAAATGCATTTTTATATTTAAATTCATGTTTCCAATATTTAACTAATGCATAAAAAATAGACAGGCAATTAGGTGTGATAAATAAACGTGCTCAACCAAATTAAGAAAATTATGACATACTATTACCACAAATGAGGACATTAATTCAAGAAACTATTTAAGCATACAGAACTTGCAGAAATGCAGGAAAGTAGCCAAGACTCTGCTTCTGCCAAGGAATCTGCAGCACTGACCTTTAAGTCCAACAGAGAATTCTCTCAGCTTCATTTCTCATTGAGGCTTTACACTATTGGTTTTATGGGTAGTAATCCTAATAGAAATGTTTGTTTGGACAACCAATACTAACCAACTAACACACATGGGATAAGTGTTTGAAACATAGTAGTGCCACAGCTAGATTTTACTAGAGTTAATAACAGCACAGAATATTTTAAATAGAGAGAAAAGAATAACTTCTGAGATCAGTGAAACTTACTAATCAAGAGTTTAAACCAAACACAAACAACACTGAAGGACTGAGATAAAAAAAGACCCAGTCAGTTTCATTAAAACAGAAACTCCTCAGATTTTTGAGACTCTGTGAGGTAGTTCTTTTTAGGAAAGAATTTGAATCATCAGTTGAAGATTTAAGGTTATGGTTTGGGTTGGGTTTTTTTTTGTTGTTGTTGTTGGTTTGTTTGGTTTTTTTTAAATTACTTAATGCACACAGACCCATTGCCTAGAAGCAGCATGCAGTCAGTGATACCCAGATTCAAACTCAATTATAGAAAGAAATAGGTAGAGTTTAACACACAAATTTTGAATTTAGAAAGTACAAAAGCTTTGCTAAAATAGTTACGTAATTCAATACTTTAGGAGTGAGTATTTTAATTCTTAAATCTACAAGTATAATAAGAACACCGGGACTTGCTGGTATTTTGAAGATACCAGCTGATATTTGCTGGTTCTTACTTTGCGGTGGTCTGGCAGAGAGAAGAATTCAGGACCACTTAGATTCCCCCACCGAAGGTCAAAGAGGAATTCCTCTGCTGAATTTTCCAGGTCCTCATGACTGTAATTGTTCAATATATCCACAGGGAATGACATCCTCTAGAGAAATAAACAACATTATCAACATAAGTAGTTTGAGACATACAATGTACATGTAAATAAGGCTGCTGAACACCCACACTGTGCTGTTCACTACAGTTCTCTGCATCCATGACAGAAATGCTCCAGGCACTTAATCAGAATGGTGACTACTAACAGTGAGTCTGCAAAACAATACCTTAACCAAATCCATATTCACAAGAAGAAAAGGATGAAACTGGCCCATACATCCCTCAAGATCCATTTGTTGCAGTTTTCCAGCATACAAGCCCACTGTATGCAGCACAAATATATGCCTTGAGGTGGCAGTCTCTGTTATCTCTCTCCTAGAAGATGGTTTTGTTGTCACAGGTTAAGCCATAACTGGGTAGTCAAATACAAAGTAAACCACCCAAAATGTAACAGAAGGGTTCATTTACTTTTGAGACTTTGCATTTAAATACATCTCTGAAGAAACCAAAGCATTGCTCAGGACTTCTCTTAACAACTAGCCAGTTAGTGAGTCTAACAGATGTTTGTTTTCAAAAGCATTTTGACTGTGAACAGAAAATGATATAAACTCATTGAAAACAAGAGCCTCCAACAGAGTAAAGAGACACATTTTAAGGAGGTGACAAGACAAAAATTAAAGCATTGAAGTCAAACCATAATGGCAATAACTTCTTAAAAGCTCTTAGATTAAAAATTCCTTTGTCAAAGGAATGTCAAGTTAAGATGAACAAGGGGAATCCTGTGTGTACTTTTGAGGTAAGGTTCTTCCAGGTTTATAAAACCACACAGAGAAATAGATCCCCCTAACCCTCAGAAGCATGAACTAACAGAAGTACATGAGAACCTTTCCAGATGAACACAGGGATCTTAGTCTGCTCCCATGAACTCCTCACCACTATCAAATCACAAGAGTTTTTCATACAAGTTGTATGAAAATTTCTAGTCTCCACGATGGAGTCTTTTTTTGTTGTTGTTGGTTGGTTGTTTTTGTTTGTTTTATTTTAAATACTAGTGTGCAGTGATTTTTTTTTTCCACTTTTTCTTCAGTCCCTTCTATTTAATCCACCATTCTGTGTTCTGCTGACACAAGTAAATCAAATGCAAATGAACTTACTGTGACTCACCCAATAGAAATTAAAAGTCTGCATTTTAAAAGCTTTTAAACAGCAATAATATATTACTAATACACTACTATTCAGTTGCTTGAATAAATGAAGCTGCTTCTTCTACAAAAGAGATTTTTTTTTTCCTGTTAAAACTGAACAACAAACTTGGACCTGACTTCATTGGCTTCTACAACTGCTATCTTTAATGCTGTTGCTGATGAAAACATGAACGTTTTTCATAAATGCTATTGTTCAGATATACACACACATTCCTCACAGCCATTTCCTTTCAAATTCAGGTCATTCCTTCCCCTTAGCTGTTATTTTGCATTTTCTCTTGCCCTCTGTTGCGTTCCTTCTGCTATTGCTCACTGCCCCATCAAACACTTAGCTGCATTTCTTAATTCTCCACCAGTTTTTTCCCCCATTTCAGGTCCTGCCCTTGCTAACAGGGCAGAAGCGGACAAGAGACACCTGACGCCAACACCATTTGTTCCTCCTGTTCGCAAGAAAACTGACTTCAAGAGCCAAAGGTGAGGTGTGTGTGCTTTCGATTGCAGCAGCAATGCATAGCAGCCTGAAGAGCTGATGAAATTCACCCACCTCTAGAAGACACAGTTTACCTGCCCATATGACAGTTCTGAAGCACACCAGCAATGTTGTAATCAATGCACACAGACTACACTGACGTAAGCACATTGCAAGAAAGTGTGGTGAAGTATAAGATTACACACACTATTTCTACAAAAGGATGAATCTTTAGCACCTGGTTAGCTGCAACAGGTCAGGTAAGTTCTGTTGTCAAGGAATACAGACACATGAAAAACATAAAACTGAATTTTCTGTATGCTTGCAGAAAGGGGAAACTTCCCTCCATTATTAAAGAAATACCTAAGTGTTTGGATAGCTCTGAAAATAACAAACAAATTGAACTGAAATTTCATTACTACATAACAAACAGATAAACAAGCCACAAACTCTAACTTTAAGCCTCTAGGTAATAATTCCTGACATTTTTTGAAAATAAAATTATTCAGGACCAGAGCAGAAAACATGCAATAAGAAATTCAGTGGATTATCTGAGTTCCAATCACTATACCCCTATGAAAATAAAAACCTCAACCATAGGTTTGCTTATAACTAAAAAAGGTAAAAACCTCTTTTTTTTTTTTTTGCTAATTAATACAGTCATTAAATTACTCTCAAAATCATTCACAGACCTTCTCTCTGTGTAGCTGTTTGGGTTACTGTTATAGTGTCAGAATCTAATGGAATTTTTCTTTCCCCACCACCAGAATGAGATGCGAATGCGTCTATCTCTATTCATTGCCATTGACAAAGGAAGGCAGGGCGTTTCCTGCACGGTGGGTTCGCTGGGTGTGGGGGAAGCGGCACTCGGTTTTTGGGAGTTGGCAGTGGAGAGACGGCGGGGAGAGAAACCCTGAGTTTTCTTGGTTTCTTTCTTTGCCTTTCCTGTTGTTTCTTTTTCCCTATACCTGGATTTTACGGAGCCTTTTTGGATAATTTTTTTTTTGACTTTGCCCGAGAGAGAGAGAGGAAGACATCACTAGCCGGGGGTTGGTCCCTTTACATTGGGCCTTCTGTGNGGGGGGGAGGGGGGCGGGGTTTGATTCAGGAGTTTTTATTCGTTCAGTCTTGGTTGTTCTGGGTTTTTGGTTGGTTTTTTTTTTGTTTGTTTGTTTGTTTGTTGGTTTTTTTTTTTTCTTGAATATACATATATATATATCTATATCTCATAGCTAGGAACTGTTATCCTTCCATTTATCATACCTTAATTAAATTTTGTTTTGAAATTAACAGAGACTTGTCCCTCTACTTTAGTTATATATTTTCTAAGTTCTCTAAACTTAGACAGTTACTTAATTTCACATAGCACACTTTGATTTTATTCACTTCCAACTCACTTGTAGTAGTCACTTTTGACCTTTTTTTATAGCTTACAGAGAACATATTCTGCAGAAGAAAACAACACAGAGCAATCTTCAAGACAGCACCATATAAAATCTACTCAGCACCTCTTGCATCATTTGTACCACCACGTAGCAGATTAGAGCCCTCATACACTTCTGTGATGTACTTAGCCTCAGTGTTGATGAAATTTGAAGTAGTTCACTACATCCCTGAAGAAATCACTAACTATTCACAAATTTATCAAGTTACATTTAACACATCAAACAAGTGATGAAAGAACAGCATTCCACACTAATCTATGGCAAAGCATAAGGAAGTAGTTCAACAGTCCAAAATGCAAGCATCTTAATTTTGAAATGCAAAAAAAACATACAATGACAACCTACAAATGAAATGTCTTTGAACAATAATGAGTGTTTCTCACAATAACCAAATTGGTTCGTCAGTGTTCTAGAGTTAAAATACAAATGGTTCCACATCTAGACAGCCTCAAGTAAAACAGGAGAGAGAAAAGAGCTTTTCACGTTTCCTTGTCAAGAGCATTAACACATTTTTTGCTGCAGAAGATGCAGGAACAGCACAGGTCTCTGCTATGATGCACCACATGCCTCTTTTTGTTGTTCTAAGCCTCCATGCATCACACAACTGTAAAACTGTCAGGTCAAATCCTTGTCACATGTGCGACCATGCTCTACTCACCCCAATTTGTTAGCAAACAGCCAGGCTGACCGAGCACATGCAATGCAGCCTTATGCAACCGAACTCATCACAACCATTTATTTGTAAAAAAAAGAGTATTAGAAGTGTGTGTTTAGAGGTGGGGAAGAAAATTCTGTTTTTCATATGAGGTAACTTATGTCTTTCATTTTTCAAGTGAAAGAAAATAAATCTTACACTCTTTAAAACTGTATTGTTTCACATATTATTAAAGCTTTTGTGTAATAAACTCATATGAACAATATTTGCTCTAATGCAGAATTGTATGCCTTTCTCCCTTGGCCAACATTATGCAAGCTACTACACCAGAGACAGTACAACTGCAGCACCAGAGGGTAACATATCAATTCAGGGAACATCAACAGAAAACATTTAGCAGGATGAGTGAACACATTCCTGTGAAACACAGGCAGTTCTTTATTCACAAAACCTTTATTACTGTAAACCTTAAGGTTCAAGAAAGAATTGAACATAAACAGCAGTGGGCAACATTGCAAACTGGTTTAAATATAAATTACATCTACAACCCCTATTTAATCTTAGAAGTGCATCAAGGAAAGATGCATAGTACATGCAGCTTTCAAGCTCATATGTGGATTTCAGCAGGAATCAAGAGATTTTTTTATCCCCTTGCAGACCCTAAATAATGAGTGCCAAAAAATAGCAGAGGTAAGAATCCAAAAGCTATATTATTTCTCACAGTATGTCAGAGGCTTAAATACAGCTTAAAAGTTGCTTTGGGTGGCTTTATCTCAGGGGAAGTGAAGTCTAAGTGGTTAGGCTGACAGCCAAGGATTTAGAGGAATCAGGATGAATTTCCAGCTGTAGCATAGATTTCATGTGAGCACAGACATGTTACCTGATCTGCCTGAAGACCTCATCTACAAACACAAATAACCACTACCTCAGAGACTACTGTGAAAGTTTTACTGAGATCATGTAATACATGAACAAAAATTGTATCAAAACTTGACAAATACTTGACACTTACTTACACAGCACAACCTAACTGCAGGGCTCATTTTCCTAAAGAAAACCCCAACCAACAAACCAAAAGAAAAAAAAAAAAAAAAAACCAAACAAAACCCACAAACAATCCTCCACGGTCTTTTCAACATAAAATAACAATTGGGATAAACAATCATGCAGGTGAAAAGTCTGAAGATTTAAATTTGTTTTTAACAATAAATATTACAATAATTTATCGGTTTGTTGGGGGGGGTTGTTTGTTTACATTTTGATTTTTGGTTTAGAGAAGAGACACCAGGGCTGAGAATAGGGTGCTAAACCAGGACAATCAATCCAGCCACTGCCTGCAGGGCACACATCAGGTCCAGTCCTGTGATGAAGCACTGAACAAAAAGTAAACTTGAATGAAAAGTAAACTGCAGTAGTGCCTGACCCAAGCTTTAATCTACTTAAACTGCTGAAGTACTGGATCACCTAACTCCTCAAGGAGTGCCATACATTTCTTATGAATCACAGCACATCTTAAAACAAGTTCTATCTTAAAAACATAATCCATTATCCTAGCATGATCTCCCAGGCTAGCTGTAAGCTGCACATGGGATAGCATTGTGAGGAGAAACACAAATAACAAACATGTATCTCCATATAAAAACAAGTTCCAGAGAAAGAAAGCCAAGCCAAGCAATGCTCCAGACCCACACTGATGAGGCACCAAATCAGCAACCATCTTAATCCAAGCAGGAAGAGCATCATTTCCATTTTGCTATGTTTGTTTCCCATCTTGCAACATCCAGTTGCTGGTTAGGTGAAAACAGTGAAACTATCCAGGAGTTGGAAGAAAATTTCAGTTTTTTAAGGAGTAGTGTTTTCAGTCTTCTGACTTCAACTGCAAAAAAAAAAAAACCAAACCATCCCATCTGCTACTTCTAAAACTGTTAAGCTCTCCTAGAACTAATTCTATTAACAGACAAATTACATAAATGTTTCTTTGCTTTTACTATCAGCTGTTGCATACGCAGAACATTTTCACCTTGTTTCTTCTTCATTCAACATCAAATAATTTGAGAGGGTTGCTTTTAAATGTAGGGGGGTTTTGATTCTAAAAACTACAGTCTGAAGTACTTGAATAAGTAGAAAGGTAGTTCACAATTTTCTAATATAAAAAGAAGTAAATCCTAGACCTATGCTAAGATAATTAATAATTTAAATATATATAAAGTACATGCTGGATTTATCATTAGTTTTGTATGTTAAAATACATAAAGAAAACCTGTTCCATAATTAACAAATTAGACTACAGTTGTAACAAAGCTTTTATCTTTAACAAATACCTCCATCCCTTAAAACAGTTAATTTTGGTTTGTAACGTCATGCACATTCACTGAAGGAAGAAGATGACATTTTAGGAATGAGAAGTTATTTAAATTTTGAACAACAGAGTGTATATTAGGATTTCATGAAAAGCATACCAGCTTGAAGAAGGAACAATACTACACTATTTGATTCCACATTGAATAGACAGCTCAAACCCTCAACACCAAGAAAAACTACTTATTCAGAGGTAGGTTTTCTTGGGTATAATTCAAAAAACTTGGTTTTGTATAGTTCAAGTTGGTCTTCAAAACATTACCTGCAACCTAGCACTAAGACAAAAATACTATTTCTCTGCTTTTGTTAACATTTTTCAAGCATATAGACACATCAAGCTGAAATACAATGCTTGCCAACACAGACTTATTTGCTCTGATTTAGATGTTTGTTGTTTGGGGTTTGGTTGGTTGTTTTGTTTGTTTGTTTTTGTTGTTTGTGGGTTTTGTTTGGTTGGTTTTTTTTCCTAAAAGGAAAAATCTGGGGTTTTTTGTTTGGTTTTGTTTAAAGCAGCATAAACTCCAAACAAGGTCTACACATAACCTACAAAATCAAAAATAGAAAATTATTAAGGAAATACAGGGCAGTAGTCTAGAAATTGTTGTCAAAATCAACGAAGATCTCTGGATTAACATGCCAACCACATTACCCATAATCGGCTTGAAGCAACCTATGCAACTCTGGTTTTCTGTCAGACACACAAATCAAAATTGTTGATTTGAATGCAAATAAACAAAAACAGCCAATCCTTTCCACTCATTAACTAGCCACCACAATATAATTTACATGTATAGAACATAATTATGAAATCTACATATAGGATCCAACTCCCTAGCAAGAATTATGGGCAAAAATTCTAAATACTGGGTTTGCTATCTTGTCAAAAGAAACATTAACAAGGTTGGAAAGAGTCCTCCATGTTAAAAAAAAAAGTATTTGCACATGATTCTTTCAATTAAAAAAACCTGAAAATATATATATGAATTTCATTAAATATATCCAGGATGTTCTAACATGTAATAAAAAAATAACATTTGGTACCTCTAAAAGACTAAAACTAAACTGCAACTAAAATGTGCTAATGTAAAACAGGAGTTGATAATAGAGAACAAAAGAGGGGTTTGAATCAAATTGTGGATAGATTTGCAGAAAACATGAACTCTGTTAACTACAAGATTATATTGCTTTAATGGAAACAGGACAGAAAACTTATCTGTTAACAATTAAGAAGTCACAGAATAGTATTAGAAGATAGGCAACTTCAGTCTCAAAACCACGTCACGCAGGTAAGGTCCTTAAACCTAAGACAAATTAGGCACCTGTGCAACACCACCATATTTTGCTCTGGTGATTAAAATCAAGTTTTTATTTAGACAGCCTAGTTAATCAAAGCCTAAGTTCCTAGGTACACAAACTACTAACCTGTAAACACATTTTTCTAGAGTCTCACATTTTAATGAGATTATCATCTGGTTTCTTGAAGAGCACTTCCTTCAGCAGGGAGTTTTGAAAACTTATATGGACAAGTGATTCCTACAAAGAAAGCATGCCAGAGTTGTACTAAACCAAAATTCTGAGACTGCTCAAAGTAACCACAATTAATAAATATGAAAAATTAGTTTTTCCTATAGAAATCTTTTATGCCTTCGCTTTCAACTTCTCACATTTAAGGTGAATATATCCACACACAAAATGAAAACCATTCCAGTTGTGGTTGAAAATAATTAACATTTAAAGGACAGAAAGATACAGGTAAGTGGGATTATTACTTCCTGGATCTGCCTCTCTCTGACATATATCTGATCTTTCCAGTACTCAGCACTCGCTCTTCTTCCTAATCTCTGACTTTCCTCTATCTTCCTTTCACTACATATGACAAATCTGATTGTGGCTTAACAAAAATAAAATCAACCCACGCACAGATACCCCTAATGACCCACCATTCCTCTCTGGTACTCTTTCCCCCTTCCATGCCTCAGCAGTTTAGAGTGGTTGGTGTGCAGTTCTACAGCTCTATCTTCACTTCCCTCCAATTTAGATCCCACATCATCTGCTCCTAAAGACCTTAGTTACCTTCCTGTAGCTCAGCACTTATAGCTTACACAGAGGTGGCTGATGGGCGCTCTGGGACACACACAGAAACATTTTGCTCTTATCCCACTCACCTTCCACAGCTTGCATGGATTTGACTCCTATTTCTCCATGCATCTAACAGGCAACATTCTGCAGACTTATTTGCTTCTTGCTCTCAAAATACCATCTCCTACTCGCACTTGGCACCCATGTCTCTTGGCAACTTGTTCTCTTCTCAGTCCTTCCCATTTTCCTCTACCATTATCCCTCCAGTTTGCAGGGGTCAGCTCATAAATATACCTAGGCATTTCAGAGTTAAGAACAAAGAAGGAAGCTCTTCCTTTTACCACACTTAGGGAACAAAATCCACACAATCTGGGTTGACAGCTGGGGGACTATCCAGACTAACATAACTAACCTAACACCACAGTGAGATTGGAATTGCAGAAACACTATGTACGCATTTGCATCTATTTTTAAAACGATTGGTTGTGCTGTCCTATCCCCTATCCCCACAACTGGGGCAGACGTCAAAGCTGCACAGATTAGATTAACCAAGCACAGATACATGTTAGCACAGTCTAATGAGTACACCTCATCACCCGAAGAACACTAACTCTCCCTACAGCTGATTCGAGAACATTCAACATGTAAATTCAATAAATGGTGACCATGGCTATTAACAGTAAGGCACACATGATTAAGCTTTGCGATCATACTCTCCATACCCAAGGAATTATTAAAACAGTTGCCTGAGCTACAACTATGACATGTGAAGTCTCTGAATGTCATGGCTTTCAGCAGAGAAGCTGTCAGAAATTCAACGGTTAAGTAGTAGTCCATCTTTTTTTTTAATTATCTGTAGGTGGTTTTGCCAGGCTTGCCTGCTTTTTAGTGTCATTTGCAACAGGGGACTTACAACTAAGAAAGCACCAACTGACTTGGTTTTGTGGGAGACTCAAATGAAAATAGAGAAAGAGGGGTAGGAATTAACATGAGATCTTTCTAAAAGTAAGAGTGAGTCACATAAGGGAAGCAGCAAATAAAAAAGGCTGCTTCATCAGGCAACCGTAAAACTTTCTGGCAAGTAAGCAAGTACACAGAATTGAGATGTTTCAGAGTCTGACTATACGGCTCTATGGCCCATTTATAGTAGCCTGAGAATCAGAATCCTGAAAGCAGCAGTACAGTAAATATAACACATTTAGAGCAGTAAGAATTTAAACCTTACCACAGATTGAGAATTGCTTTTTTTTTTTTTTTTAATTTCCCCTCAGAAAGGGAATAGGCAGCCATCTCCAAATTCTGGATCTTATTCTGGTATCTGAAAGATATTACACTTACCTTCAGAAGATGACAGATAGCTAAAAATACAGTGTTTAATACATGCTTCTGACTTTTACCTGCTATTTGTGCTCAGTGTTCTACTGTAGCAAATTCTCTCAGGTGCTTGACACAACAAAGGATGAACTACAACAGAATGATGAACTTCTTAGGCAGTGTGGTTTGTGGACTTAGCAAAATAGTGTGGGATCAAAGAACTTAAAAAGAGCTAGGGACATAGATAACTAGAAAGAATTTTGCCTTGCCTTTCTCAAAGGAAATATAGGGTGAATGTCATATGACAAGAATACCACACAAATCAAAAACAACATTCAAAGGAAGTCACTTGGCTTTTAGAAATGCTCAGCCCACAGACAGGATAAGGAGTCATCACTGAGTCCCAGTCTAAGCCCAATTATTTTATGACGAGATATTTAGAGTTGCCATCCCAGGTGACAGACATCATTCTCACAAAGACAGTAGTAGGTGTAAGCAGCTCTATACATCTACACAAAACAGCACCAAAACCTCCTCATCTTTACAAAGGCCACACAAACAGACCATCCGTCTATCTCACAATTGTAGTCAGCAGCAAATACGTTTGTCTTCCTCATCCCACCTTCAGAGGGATGGAAAAAAGGCACATATGAACTCAGATTATAAAACTAGAACTAAACTCCATCCTCTGAAAAACAAGAATGTAACACAAATTTAAACTTAATACCAACATGAGTAAGAAGCTAGGAAAGAGTCAAGCACCTTGTAAGCAGCTCAGGCTAGCCAAAAGAGAAACTAGCAAGGTTAGGTATGTCTTGTTTGTGTACAAGTTCTGCTCACAAAACAAAGGGAGAATAAAACATCCAAAAGAGTATTTCATTGCTCAGGGTCAGAAGCAAGAATCTAACTAACTCACATCTCTCTTCCCCAAAATGAATCTCTTCTCCCCATGGTTCATACTTGCTGTCATCAGAATCAAGGTTTAGCAAACTCCTTAGCAGACAGAGCCCATTTGTGAATACCTCTGTGTTCACCTTTTCTTTCAGCAATCTCATAGTTGAAGTCAGTTAACTTTTGCTTCCCACAATTTTCTAGGTATAGGCACTGTTAGTTTTGTTCATCTTAGCACAGCTGTATTATAAAAACAAAAAAACAAACAAAAAAAAAAAAAAAACAAAAAACAAAAAAAAAAAAAAAAAAAAAAAAAAAAAAAAAAAAAAAAAAAAAAAAAAAAAAAAAAAAAACAAAAAAAAAAAAAAAAAAAAAAAAAAAAAAACAAAAAAAAACAAAAAAACAAAAAAGAACATTGACATGCATTCACTAGGTATCAGTAAACATGTTACTACAAGACTGAAGTTCTATGTCTGAGAATTTTAGCAAAAATGTGTCTAATAGACGAAAGGAATTCACACACAACCTCCTCCCTGGTGTCATCCTGTCCTAAACTCAATCAACAATCATTCTGACATTCCAAGAACTTAAACACTTCTGTCAATATACTGCATTTTCCCTGCTTCTCACTGTAACACAGCTCTGTAAGATACAAATATCTAAGCTACACCTCCTAGTACATAGGCTATCCTGTTACAGGTGTACTTGAATTTTTGAAAAAACAAACTAAATGCTTTAAAAGCTTCAATAACTTCATTAGAAATGCAGATTTTACTTAATTGATAGAGATGGGTTTGGAATAAAATAAATAAGCTAATAAGACCTCTGAACATACTACTACACTGTATTTTGAAAAAAAAAAAAAAGAATAGAGAACAGTATTAGCACTGCTAACTCATTATACTAACCCTAAATAAATGATCAGCATAACCCTTAGTTACTAGGAATCAGATAATCACCACCTCCTCCTTCAAAAAATTCCCTTCTGCAGCTTCAGACTAAAGCTTCACAACATAAGCCCTCCTTGCTGTAGTATCAAAAGAAATAAATTACTCAATTTTAAAATCCTTACAAATTGTCTATGCACCGCAGTAGTAACATTTACATTGCTCTGTTAAAATTCACAACTATTTTATCATTATCATCTCATATACCATTCAAATTCCCCAGTTACTATTATTGTTGGCTAACTCTAAAACACCTGTGAGAAATGCTATTCAAGCTAGAAAACCTTCCTATCTGCAGAATTTGCTACCTGCCAAAGAGCTACATGAAAGACTGGTCTTCCATCAACACATTTTCTAGCTTAAGCACTCTGCAAACTTTTACACCTGGTGTATTAGAAGTATGAAGTCTTTTAGGGTGAATTAGCATTTCAAACCACACAAAGTCCATCAATACTCAGTTGCTTGGAAATGGCTGGTGCAGGACGAGGCTCACTGCTATGCCAGAACTTCTGAAAAGGGTGTATTCTTCTAGTACTGCCTCAGGGGCTACTGATTCGACAAAGACCACACCTTTACCGATTATTCTTCCTTTGCAGTGACCCATAGAATTAAGGGAACATATTTAACCACCCCTACTTTACATCTTTCAATGAAGCCTAGAAGAAAGGGTAACAGTGAATTCAATTCATCCTGGTCCATAAACAATTTCTACCCATATGCAAAAGTGAGAGATGTTGCCCAATGAATATGGAAGTTCCCTGTCCTACAGTATTATAACTTAAGATGTTAATTTACTACAAAACAAAGTACAGAACCAAGAGAGGAACTCAGATTTGAAAACAAATCAAAAAGACTACTTTGAATAGTTGTACAACACACAGTTCAGTACTCAATTCAAACAAATGGATTTTCCTAGATTTTCAATTCAAGGAACCATTTAGTACATATAGATGTATTAGCAATAGTAAGTTGTCCAGTTAACTTTGAAAACAAAGAAAGAGATATTTTAGTCCTGACAACTCTCAATATTTTTTGCGAGATTTTAGGGAAGATGTGAAAGCTAAGCACTCTTATGAGAGGATTCTTCTATGCATTTTTGTGAGCTATTTAAACACTTATTTGAAATCTTGGGCTCACTAGAGAACACTGCTAAATTTATAATGATTTATTAAATATATGTTGTTACACCCCACTGTTCAGAAAAAAAAAATTAAATTCAGCAATAGCAGACCAAACCACAAGAATTCCAGAGAATAGCTACCAAGTCACTGCATAATGCCATTTTGATCATATTTAAAGAAATGCAGTTGAGGAAACAAATCAGAGCAGGCTTGTCCACTCAGACTTGTTTAATCCACACCGCAACAGCTAGAAGCATAAGTTTGAGAGGAGAGTTGAATTCTGAAGTAATGATTTATTTTTTAAAACCCATTTCTATTGTATGACAGCAGTTCTAAAGAAAAGTATGCTCTTCTACCATAGCTGTCCTAAACTTTCATAGGACCAAAGGATAACTGTAGCTTTCTGGAATGTATAGTTGATACAATGTAGTGGCCAAAAAACAACTGAGAATAGGGAATAAGGTTTTTATCCGTGAGCAAATGAGAAGCTAGTAACTTTCATAGAAAAATATTTAAGGAATGGCAATGTGAAAATAAGTGTAAGTAGACACTACTTTATCTCTAATATTATTATTTGAATTTGAAGTTTAGAAACACAATTGGTAATACCTTTAAATGATCCCAACCACTTGATATTCATTTATTGGTACAAAACAGGAGATTGATACCAACTCTTATCATACTGAACAATGTAAAGAAAATTAAAGGTTTTTCTACTGTGATGAGTTTCTCTAATACCACTAAATCCCACATTCTTCATTTAGTGATTTTGTATCAAACATGAAAATAAAAGCATTAGTACATGTCAGCCATAACAGTGAAGCGAACTTCCTCTGTTTTTCACTGGCAAAGATTCTACTGGATTAGGTATGCAAGTGCAACTACTTAAACCAAATGTGCTGCCAATAGGATGTTTAGGTAAGAAGAGTTCTAATATAATTTTGAGTTGTGTTATCTTTACAATACTAATAGGCAATTAAAAAAAAAAAAAAAAAAACGAACTTGCACAGACACATGTATAAAACCCCACAATTTTGATCATTAGAGCAAAAAGATATTATCTACCTTAATGTGCATACTGACGAACTTAAAGAGTATTTTCCAAATCATTTCTCAGAGCAATGCCCCTTTGTAAAGGGACTAGTTATGGAACACTTCAAAAAGACTTGCTACTGTGTGTCTGGATCATGCATTGCTGGAGAGAGTATATTATAAAAATGCAGAGAAATACCATCTTAATTATTCATCTTGCCCAACAGTAAAGAGACATTTGATTTCACACAAAGAAGTAAGATCAGACTAGGAAAAGGGAAACAGGGAAACAATTTTAAAACCTGCTGCTATATCAGAGTCCTCTGCAGCTCATAAAACAGTGTTGAAATTGAGATGCTCACTGACAACACCTGAATTTAAACATTGATCACATAAAACTCTCTGAGCTACTGTCTTACCCCTGTGAAAAAAGTTGCTAAAATGTTTTCTCAATAGCCACCATTAAGACAAAAAGCAAGAAGTTCTTCAATACCTAAAATAAGCAGGGGTCAATCAAACAAGAAAGGCACCAGTGTGGTTAATGAAACTGAGAGATGCACTCAGTTCCTATAAGAAGAGTTAGATGGAGAAGGAAGACCATCGTCACTTTAATCTGCAGCAATCTTTTAAAGGTCCTCAAGTGAGGCAGCATTGATCTTATTATACTAATCACTCCACCACAATACTTGTTCCGCATAAAAACTGGTGGGTTATAGACTAGTCTGTGACCAATGGTGCAGCCCAACACATAAAATGAGTACATGCACTTAGGCAGAAAGACGAAAAAGTTCCCTCCTCTCTCCTGCATGTACACACACAATGAAGGAAGTATCAGCTGAAAAATGACTCTACACCACAGGCTAGTTTTCCAAATTTCAGATAATTAAGAACTGAAAATTCTACAGCTCAGGAGAGGTTACAGATAATTCTCTCATGGCTTTCTGTGAACAGAACATTAATACATATATAAAATTGATGAGTTAGCAGATTTTGGTTTTCATTAATGCTAGTAAAACCTTTTGCTCTAGCTCTTAGCGTAACCCACTTTCTCAGGCTGCATTAAGCAGTCCATAAGCAGGATAGCAATGCACCATCAGTGGGTATCTTAGGCAAGATGCAGTTCGTGTTTTATGCAGAATGAATCAACCGTACCTCAAAATAAAATTCAAAAAGACATGTAGGAAAATAGAAGTGCGTGTGCGTGTGTGGCTGTGTGTGTCCACACGTACACATACACATAGCCATCTTTGCGGGAGACAGCTACTGTAGCATTGCAGCTGTTTTCATATAGCTGTAAAGGTATAGGGATGTAAAATGGATCTTACACGTGTGTGTGGCTACAACACGTAAATTTCAAAGCTGTAACAGAAGACCCCTCAAAAGATGGCTGGTCCTGGCCATCGCGGAGTGGTGGGGGCCAGACCCGCCACCGGACCCGGCACGGCGCAAGCCGCGGGGCGGCCGGGCGGGGAGGAGGGGACAGCGGGCTCGCAGGAGGACACAGTGGGTTTGGGGCTGCTCGGCTAGCCCCCGGGCCCGCCCGCGGCGGGCTTGGCAAGGACCTGCGATGGCACCGGGGCCCGGGCACTGCTCCGCGGCGGGACCGGGGCGCGGCCGCTGGGATGCGGCGGGGATGCCGCGGACACCTGGGCGCCCGCCGCGGACGAGGGGCCACGGGAGAGCGGCCGCCCGGGCCCGCCCATCCACCTCCCGGCTGGAATCCCTCCCTCCCGCTCGTCCGGGCCCGGCTGGGCTGCGCCCAGATGCGGGATGCCCCCGCAGGTTACCCCCGACACACCGCCGCGACTCACCTCAGCCGGCCCGGCAGCAGCGAGCGGGGCCGCGGGGATCAATGGGGACAGTGGAGGCGGCCGCGGTCCGCGACAGCGTTCCCGACAAGCCTCCGCTCACCTCCGCCGTGGCGCGGCCCCGCTGCGCGGCCTCTGATATCACCGGTCCCGCCGCCTCCCCGCCCCTCGCCGCTGACGCAGCCGATCCGCCCTCCATGGCGGCCGCATCGCCCCCGCATCGCCCCCCGCGGGGAACCTGTGGGTACCTGCAGCGCATCGCGGGGCTGCGGGACCTCCGTCCCCCGCCGCGGCCGCGCACACCGCCTGCTCCCCGGGAGGCACCCGCACTACCGCGCTCCGCCGCGGCGGGGTGGCACCTGTCCGCGGCCCTGGCGTACGCGGGGAGCCGCAGAGGTCTGTGGTACTCGCAAGAAGGAAGGAGCAAGGCCACACGTAGACTCCTGTGCTGGGCAGATCACCCTGAGGGCAGGAATTAAATGTCACCGCTGCAAGAAAGGTGGCCTCATAGATCCAGCCAGTAAGGGTTGCCTCCCCGTGTGTACAGACACCCACACCATGGACCAGCCCAAGATCTCATCGCTGCTCCTGTTCTCAAAACTGGGGTGCTGATGGAACTCAGTTACTGGCCTAAGTGCGTTTTGCAAAGGGAAATATTCATCCCTGTTCCCAAGCACCGACCACCACTGGCCATACCACCTCAGCGTCCACCCTCTAGAAGACCTGCATGCCAGATAGCTG
Organism: Formicarius rufipectus; assembly: GCA_013399695.1. NCBI lineage: Eukaryota > Metazoa > Chordata > Aves > Passeriformes > Formicariidae > Formicarius > Formicarius rufipectus. The sequence continues at coordinate 16,429 of VXAU01004321.1, read as the reverse complement.
AAGAACACCTAAATCAGAAAAGGTTTTTGTGAGAGGACAGTACTTGCCCTTGACCCCAGATATCAAATGTACCCTTGCTTTATAGAGATGATCCTTTTCTCTGAAATGGGGAAGCAGTAGGTGTCACAGCTGTGGTGGCTTCTATGGGGCTGGGAAGGTTGGGCACAATCTGGGAAGGACTTACACTGGAGAAGTTCATGGAGTGTTTTCTCTGGTAGGGATGGGGGCAAAGTGTTTCTAATATTTTGGTTTATTTCTCATTATCCTACTCTGATTGGATTGGTGAGAAATTAAATTCATTTTCCCTAAATTGAGTCAGTTTTGTCCGTCATGATAATTGGTGGCTGGTCTCTCCCTTTCCTTAAGTCAATCCATGAGCCTTTTGATACATTCTTTCTCCCGGAGGGAAGTGACAAGAGGCTTTCGTGGATGGCTGGCACCCAGCCAGACCCAACTCATCACACAAAATAAAGTAACTTTGTTAAAACAGATAGTGAAAGGGAGTTTGGGAGGCAACATCCGCAGAACTTTGAAAAGCAGTGATCATTGTAAAACTCTATTTATGACAAGCTTTGAAAATGTTCTCTTTGCTAGAAAAAAAAGGGTCAAGGTTTATGCTCCTTTAATTTTTTTTCCTCATGATTGGAGTAATACTAATTATATTTGGCATTTGCATTTTTTAAAGCAAGGACTTTTTCTAAATGCGTGTTACGTAGTGAAAAATACTCTACAATACATAGTAGTAGAAAACAAGACATCTTAATGGAGCAAGATTGCAAATTAAACCTGTCAGGAAATTCTTAAAATAAGTACTTGCATTGCCTGTATTTTTTACTTTCACAGTAAATGAAAGAAAGAACCCAGAAATTTGTGATGGGTTTCTACCTTCATTGTTGCTGACAGTGTCATGGAAGAACCAAGCACCTTTGGGCCTTTTTTGTTGAAAGACTTTCTAACCATGGTTATTTACTAGACACTTCAAAGGAGATAAGGAGACTTGGACATACACAATGTAATTTAATAAAAGTATTTCCCTTCTTAGTTGCTTGGGATATGGATGTGCTATTGAAATCCTCATCATAAAATCTTTCAGGGGAGGAAATAAAAGGACAGATAAGATTTTAAGGAAGAAAAATAAATTGAGACAAAAATCCTTCAATAAATTACTGCCTTTGCAGGTCATCTCAAATATTGTTTGCAAATAGCTTTGCATTTGTATTTTTTTTAAACTGTTACTACTTCTTTCATGCCATCTCTTATGTCTGGAAGAATCTCCATGTGAACCTTGCTGTTGTGAGATTTACAGAGATCTTGACAAACAATTCTTTGTCAAGACTAGTGCTCTTTCTGGTGATCATGTTAATCTCACTGTGAGTTTGTGTATCCGCTTCTCTCCTGTATCATGCTTACACTGCAAATTTTTAGAAACATGTTCAGCTTTACTAGCACGACTACTGACACCAACAACATTAAATATGAGCAATGGGGGATCTTAGAGATCATTACATAGAGCTAGAATGATATGTGCAATGGATCACACATACACACACACATTCCTACCTGCCACAAGGAGTCTTTGGCTCTCTTTCAGCATTTTGGATTGCCATGGTAATTTTTGCCTTAAAAACCATACTCCATCACGCTTGTGGTACTGTACAGGTGATGCTCCCACAACTAAATGCTTTGGTCAAACCTTTGCATTAAAGAGGGAATGTAGAAGTAGAAGATCTGGCATGTTACCCTGTATTTTCATGTCTTCTGTTTCTGGTATCTTAACACAACTGATAATTCCCAAGAAATATCAGATTGGAAGAACCTTAGTAAATTGGCTGGCACATCTTGCTGTCATGTGTTTTTCTGAACTGATTTTTCTTAATTCTCCAGTGAGGTAGACGCCTGCAGCCTGCCTAAGTGGACTTTTAGATTAAAGGTTTTTCTAGTAAAAACATCTAAAAGAAAAGGTAGCAAGATCTTATTGTGTCATAGCCATGGATATTATCTGCTAAATGATGAGCACACTTAGTAGCATGCTAAATACAAACATGCTATGTAGCTACAAGATACATATCTGAACGTGCTCAGCTCCTGTGACTTGTACTCCAAACATATATTCACATGATGTGCTTGGAAACACAAAATCATAGAATGGTTTGAGTTGGAAGGGAGTTTTAAAGACTGCCTCATCCAACCCCCTGCATAAAACAGGGACATCTTCCACTGGATCAGATTGCTCAAGAGATCTCTCCAACTTTTGACCTTGAACACTTTTGAAGGTGGAGCATCCACAGCTTATCTGGCCAACTTGGTCCAGTGTCTCACTGTTCTCACAGAAAAAAAAATAAAAAATCATAGAAACATATTAATAGACGTTACAGCTAATGATTGTGGGACTTGTCACAAGAGAAAGTCAAGAATTTAACAGGCAAAACAGTGAGTCAGACAAAAGGACTGGTAACAGATGTTGCTGGGCAGCTCTGAGGCTACACATCTCTTGTAGGATACAGGTGGGGCCAGCAAGATTTGGCAGCCAAGGAATTAGTTCTTTATTGCTAATGTCCCAGGAATGCCTAAGCCATGTCAAAAAAAGGGTCAATCCCTACTCTCTGCAAGGTTTACATAAGAGATCAAAATATAACAAACCAAGCATACAAAGCAGTCAGAATCACAATCACTGTTCATCTCACTGTATTTCTTTCCCTTCATCCATAGAAAAGTAAAATCTTAGGGGTCTTGTTAAATTATGTGTAAATAAAGAAAGGTTTAAAGAAAGAAACATGCACCCTGAAATTCCTTTTACTGACAGGTTCTTTAAGAACACATCAAGCAGATATGTGAGCTCCACCTATCTTCTATCTTTCTTTTCTTTAACCTTGCCCACCAACCTCACAGCATGGATAAATGCAACCTTGGCATCCTTTGCCATGTTCATCCCATAAAGAGTGATGTCATCTTGCCATTTCTATTGATGAGATACTTCCATCCATGTGACTTACTAGCAAAAGTCTCTGTGATGTTCTGCGGTGGATTGATCTTGACAGCTGTCATATGCCTAAAAAGCAGTTCTATCACTCCTATTTCTCACCTGTACAGGGGAGAGAGAATATCATGAAAGACTCGTTGGTTGAGGTATGGACAGGGAGAGATCACTCAGCAATGACTATCACAGGTAAAACAGGCTCAACTCAGGGAATTTAGTTTATTGCCAAAAAAAATCAGAGTAGGATAATGAGAAATAAGAACAAATCTTAAAAACATCTTTCCACTGTCCCTCCATTTTTCTCAGGCTCAACTTCACTCCCAGTTTCTCTACTTCTTCCCGCAGGGTGGCACAAGGGGACGTGGAATGGGAGTTGCAGTCAGTCCTTCATGCACTGTCTCCACTGCTCCTTCCTCACACTTTTCCCCTGCCCCTGTATGGAGTCCCACACATGGGAGACAGTCCTCCACAAAATTCTCTAATATGAACCTGTCCCATGGGCTGCAATTCTTCACAAACTGCTCCAGCATGTTCTGTCATTGGATCTTTCACAGGCTGCAAGTCTATATGTGCTGCATCTTGGACCTCCATAGACTGCAGGGCACCAGCCTGGCTCACTGAGGTCTTTACCATGGGCTACAGGGGAATTTTTGCTCTTTCACCTGGAGCAAAGCACCTCCTTTTTTACTGTTCTTGGTGTCTGCAGAGTTTCTGACATTTTCTCACTTCTCTCTGTCTCATCCTTTCTTAAATACATTATCACAGAGGCACTCCCACCTCTGATATTTAGCTCAGCTCTGTCCATTGGTGGGTACATCTTGTAAACAGCTGGAACTGGATCTGTTAGACATTAGAGACACTTCTGACAACTAGAAGCAGCCACCTGCTACCAAATCCTTGACACACACACTCAATACAATCACAAAAACCCTTTGTCTGTCTCTTCTTATATTCCTGTAGGAAGGCTAGGAACATCTCTCTTTCTGGTCAGCTTATTCCATATGCAAAATAGTTGATCTGTCTCATCAGAAGTTTATTGTGTATCCAGTGCATACAAGAGAAATAACAGTTCCTAAGATAGCACTTTTTTTTTTTTTTTTCAATTTCCAGTTTGGTAGTCTAAAATCTCCCTTTTCCCTTCAATTACTGTATCTGTTTTGCTTTCCTACTCTGACCTTATTTTACCTAGCCCTACTGTCTCAAATGTTCCATGTTTTGTCTTCTGGTCTGAAAATATTTTTGAGTGGTCATAATTATTTTTACCATGAGGTGAAGTTTCTGGAGCATTTTGAGATTATTCCATAATCTTTTGTTTGCATCTTCAGTTTCTTGATAAAAGCTTCTTACTCTGCAAGTATGCATTGGGCATTTATACATAAATCAAAGGTGCTCTAAATAATGAGCCAAATAGAAAGTTTTCTCATGCTAAAAAAAAAAAAAAAAAAGGAATGTGAGAATGAAATCTGGACAATTCTTTCTTGCCTTGTGTTAAGGAGTTTTATCCTATATATGGAGATTTTCTGACCTCACACAAGTGGAACTGCATTGTAAACGACTTGCACACTCTATCTTGTGCCATGTTAACATAGCAGTCACATGTGTGGTTGCCACACAGGTCAGTTCTATTACTTATAGCAAAAGGGCATTAGTACTGCAGAGACCTCTGTTTTCAATGAAGGTGTCACATGGAATTGCTGATGTAGAAAGTTCTCTATGGGGCTTCTACCATCACAGAGCAACTGCGAAGAAGACACTTCACAGAAGTTTTAAAACAGCTTTTTCATTCCAAGACTGGCCAAATTTGTTTGCTCAAACATACAGATTCATTAATTTTTCACCCTCCACGTCCTCCATTATTAGGGCTGCCTGCAATCAGCAGCCTGACCTCTGCAGGATGCATGTGCCCTACTACCCTGTCTCCCTGTACAAAGCTCTTACTATGCAGTTAATTTGAAACCTGGCCTTGTGGCCCCTGTCCCCTTGCTGGCCCCATGACTTACTACTCCTTCTGGCTGCAAGACTTATGGCCCCTCACATCTTTTCTGGTGTGGAATAAAATACAGCAGTGGTCCCATCTGCTCTGTGCAGCAAGAAGTCAACCAAGCATTCAGTAGTCACAGGCTTTGGGAGTTAGAGGGGCCCTGTGCCAGGCGCACATGGGAAGAAGGAGGGAAAAGACACAAAATGAAAAATTTTCCATTAGATTACACTGAAAAATTTGCAATGCATTATTTACATGTTGAAGAGCAGAAAGAGTTAAGGGAAGCAACTTCAACTTATTTCAATATGTAGAAACAAGAGCAAGTTAGTCAAACAATTCTTTGTGTGGATTTAAATAATAATTAATAACTATCCATGGGGATACCTTGACCCACTGATGAGTGTAAGGTAATTGCAAGGAGGTTATCCCTTCCATAAAAAATAAATCTTCTCTGCTTTCACCCTAATGTCTGGCAGAAGTACACAGTTTCCTTGCACTTGCATGATTTTTTCAGTAAATACCAATATACCTTACATGGCTCCCTTTAGATCCTTTCTTCATGGATGTTTTTGTCTGTGGTAGCTGCAAACACTTGATAGCAGACGGATTTAGTCAGACAACCCATAGTCTTGAAACACTCCTTGTCAGAATGGTCACTATATCCTTATCACCTCATGTTTCTTCTGTCAACCCATAAACCCTCACATTCCTTTCCTATCATGAAACTGCCAATTATTTGAACAGAAATCATCCTCCGGTCATAGATAAGACCCACTTATGACAAGACTAAGATTTTATTGTAGAGAAGAAAAAGGAAGGACAACCTTTCTCCTAAAACAACACATGCAAATTACCACAGAAAAATTGTAACTCTGAAGTCACAATTTCATCCCATAGCTTCAGTACAATCCGAAGAATCATAGCTTGCTGCTGTGCATGTGACAGGGAAGTCAACTATATTGTGTTTTTTGCAGGGAAAGGTGTCTCGTACCCTTATATTTTCACTTGTCTAATACAGTGATCTTTAATACAGATAAGTATGTGTGTGCGTTTGTGAAAACTTTTAAAGGATTCTTGAAGAAGAACTAAATAACAGGTATATTTGCTGTTGCTAGACTTAAGATTACCATCTATAAGTGGACATTGCAGTGAGGAAATCTGCAATGTGGGAGAGAATGAAAACAATTGCTGTAACTGAACATCTGATTACTTCTTTGCATTTCAGTGACCTCACCTATGAGACAATGACTTCTTCAGAAAAAAAAAAAAAGAATTCTGCCTTTTTTACTCCCCAAATTCCCAGAATAAATTGCTTTTAAAATTCATTTGCGGCTCTCCCTGAATACCACATTTTTCCATACGTTGATTCCCCTGTTGCTGCAAGAGGGTGTGTCTGCACATCCTGATGCACAGGAGAGTGGTGGCACTGGTACTACCCTATGTCAGGACCTACACTCACACACTGCAGAGGAATAGTCCATGTGAGAGGAGCATCTTCTGCTGTGTGTCTCTGAAGTAAATGCATACAAATTTCAAGTCTTAGTTCTTGCAGTCACTCTCAACTAGCTCTATGTATGAGTAAGAGGACAGGGGACTTGTCTGGGATATGGTGTGATGAACTTCTAAAGGTGTGCCCAGAAAACTTGGCAATCTGCCCTAGGCAGCACTCTTAAGAGGAAGCACTTGGGTGATGACAGGTAAGAAAGACTGAAGGGAAAATCCCAGTGAAGATCAGAAAATCACCAGTGGGTCCGAGGAAACCCATTGCGGCACTAATATCAGAGATGGAGTGCTAATGTGACTGAGATAAACATTTAAGCCTTCTCTCAGAAACATGGGACTAGAAGGAACATGAGTCTACCCCTTTGTACTGAGGAGGGTCTGATCCCAGGCACAGGTCTGGCAGATAGTTCTCTAAACATGATCTTTTAACCTTTAGTGAAAAGGAATCCACAAAATCAACCTGGAAGTTCTAAAAAAAATTCGAATTTTCTAACCAAACTTCACATCTATATAAGTCAATTAATTTTGTATCTTGTCATTGTGTCCAAGAACATGATAAATCACAGTCCCTTACAGCACCTCTGAGTGAACCCTCAGAAGGAGCTGGCTACTGGAGGCACTAGTGGTCCAGGCAAAAATGTGGGGGCTGGGGTCAACTGAAAGATTCTTTTCTATCTATATGTGTGTGTGTCTGTGTGAGACAAGAGGACCCAAGTGATACTTGGGGATCCATGGTGTGCTTAAGTACATGAGTAAGGCTGTAGGCACCGGGGGCTCGTGTACAGAGGCGTTAGCAACTGAGTAAACTATGGATCCAGGACTGGTTAGTAGGGTCTCAGTCAGTTAGTGGAGCAGTCCATATTTTCTTTAAACATGTAGATGTGTTTCCCATGAACTGACTTGCATGCTGATGAGCCAGAGAAGGGAACAGTTCAAAGTCATTGGTGCAGCTTGTGTTTGTGTGAGCAGTGCACCTTTTTTTCGCCCGAGTTCATCAGTGTTGCCTGTTATGTGCATGTGTATATGTATGTACGTATATCTGTGTCTGAGTATGTGTCTATTTGGACTATGTATTGGCCTCACTTCTGACTAGACCTGAGAGTGTGAAGCTGCAATGACTTCCCCTCTGTTGGAGTACCTGATGTGCCCTCTCCATTACAGGGTGTCAGTATCACGTGAACACGATCTTATTGGAAACAAGGAGGTTTTGTTTTGTTTTTAATAACAAAATCTTACCCCAGCCTCAAACCACTTTGTCTGAGAGAGAGTTTGGCTTCTCATTCCAATTTAGAAAAACAAGAATCCCAAATATGGAATTTTTAATTGGGAAAAATAATTCCTCATCTCCTGTATCTCTCAGAGTCTCTGGCAATTCCGAAATTGTACATTAGTATATACCATTTAGGCTGTATTTGAAATCAAAAAAGTATTGCCACAGATTGAACAGAGCAAACAGTTCCACGAAACAGTTAGAATGTACTGGTGTCTGCCTATCTGATAATTTCGAATGGTCCAGGATGACTTGAGGAGAATACCCTCATTTTACCTCAATCCATTATGCTACAATTGAAATATTGTTGTCCTAGTTCCACTGCAATTAAGACTCTGCTCATTAGTCCCAGTGAAAATTTCTTACAACACCCCTTGTGTACTATAATAAATGAGGAACACACTGCTTTGATATTGTATTCCTGTTCAATGGGGACCAATACCCAGTGGGATGCTCAAAATGCTCCTGGTGCTGCTGGAGTTGGAGGATCAGGCCACTGTAAACACAAGCAGCAGTTTAGGATTAGAAGTGTCTAATGTCCTATCCAGCTGGAATTGTGGAACAGAATTTAAATGGGCAGAATCAGCCATCCAGACTGGTACTAGAGTAGACCATTAAAAGAAAAAAATAGCCTTGTTTTGTTTGTTTGGTTGGTTTGGTTTGGTTTTGTTTTGGTTTTATTTCTTCCTAGGCAAGATCTGGAAAAATCTAAAAAGATTGTGTAGAGATTGTTAAAAAAAGTTTAACTGTGCTTCTGCTTGTAGACTCCGGATTTTTTTGAGGACATTTTAGGTTTCTGAGGTACTGAACAGATTTTACAATTAATTCAGGCATAATACAGAGTAGTTAAAAATTTCAGTTTACCATGTCATTCTACATCTAGAGCTCATCTGAAAATCACAGTGGGTTTTCTAAAGAGACTTATTAAAAAATACATTAATTATTTTCTTAACTAAATTATGTTACAAAACAGATTCCTACAACCTGATAATGGAGAAGTTCTATGATAAGCTTAAATTTAACTTGGAAGTTTCTATGTGGACCAAAATTAATCCTCAAATTCAAAGAGTGAAAGGTAAGTATTAATACAAAATACTGCTCTTGCTTAGCTCCATGTCTAAGTACCATCTTTTAAAGAAGATCCATATCATACATATTGACTATTTATGATTCACGTTTATTTGATATTGAACAGAACAATAAAATTGGTTTTTCACACTACAAACTGAGATGTAAATCTAGGCTTTCAAATACTTATGAATAAATCTGACATGACGCCGACACATAGTTTTTGTTGATTTCAGTTCTTTGCTGGTCATTCCTGACTTCAGTTGAGGTCCCAAGAAATTCCCAGAACTCCAGGATGCAGCCATGCCCACAGTGCGCTAACATTACATGAAAGCAGGGGAATTTCCTGAGGCACAGCTCGCTGGCCCCTCTCATCTAAACAAGAGTAAATTTATCCGCTTATTCATCCTCAGGCTGGAGCTCACACTGTGCCCTCTAGCCAGACCTGGAGGTCTGTCTCTCCCAGATGAGCATCACTGAAGCAGTTTGGCTGGTAGAGAGGAAGGATCCTGAAAAGTAAATCTGATCAGTTTGAGAACTGAAATTGTTAATGTCTTGAAAAGGTAACAGAGGTCCATTATGGCCATCTGTAACAAAACCAAAATAAAAACACAGTGAATTGTGAAAGCCCTCCAGGATTCTATAGGTCACTTTACACAGTATATAGGTAATGATGCAGGGAGGGAGAAAGAAATTAAAAGTGACACAGAAAGGAGAAAATTACTTTTTCATATTTCTCCTGGTCATTGCTTCTTCCCATCCCTAGCAGTGCTGTGAGTACAGGGCTGTTCAGCTCATGTTTGTCACTTGGCAACCTTATGGCTTCAGAGTCATCTTCAGGGTCAACCATCATGCAGGAGGCACCACTCTCCAGTAGTGCCACCGGCTTTACCAGTGTGTCTGGGCATGTGTTACATGGTACCTTCCTCTGGGACTGCCTTTCAATGCTCAAGAGACAGCAAATCAGACTGATGTCTGTTTCATACTAAGGGGATAATTTTTGCACTGGCCTGAAAAGTAGTCACCTTCCACTCGCTCCATTGCCTGGAGGTAGGAGGGAGCTCAGGAGAGGTTTTGTCTGCATAAGTGCTCAATTCCCTTAGACAAACTACTTTTGCTAAATACTTGCAAGAAGGAGGTAGCTGCAACCTTCATACTGCTTTTGTCCCTGCTTCTCCCATTTCAGAACAAGCCAGCCATACATACCTCGCAGTAGAATTCCTGAAGCCAGAGACCTTAACAGTCAGAATCACTATTCACACTCTCCTCCTTGTTTGTCTTCTAGGAAATTATACTGTACTTTTCTCCATGCACCATCACTCACATTGGAAGACTCCTAATCCAGAAGAGACAGTCTCAGTGGTTGCTACTGAAAAATTATGGAAACAGTTACCAAAAAAAGGCAACAAGTAACAGCATTCATTATCTCCTTGAAGACTGTGATGGACCTGGATGGAACAAGGCACCTCATTTCAGGTTTCTCTCAGCCTCACAAAGACACACTGCTGTCAGGATGCTTAGGCAGGAGAATGACAAATGCATCATAGGAAGACATGAAGAACAGACACTGTCAGAGGAACCATATTGTCCTTTGGGTTCTGGGGCACAGCGGTCACATGGGTCACTTTCCACTATTTAGCTGCAGTCAGGCAGCCACTGCAGTTTCTGTTTTGTTTTTAATATTTAGTATTTATTTACTGAGTAAGTATACATCCATCCACCTTAGGTAAGGGCAGTTATTTCTAGAAGGTCTTTGGACATAACAATTAGATGTTTCCTTTAAAATATTTTCATTTCATCTACAGTGCAATTGAGAGCCATTCTCTTATTCCATGCAGAGAGCTGTCCAAAGTCCATGTTCAACCCACAATTCATCTGTATAATATCAAGTGTGGCAAATAATTTCCTATCACCAGTAGAGTATGAAGGGTGCTGTTTCATTAGGCAATCTATTCCTAGTTCTGTAAGCCATGGTTTATCAGCAGATGGAAGCATAACACGTTTGATTAGCAGCAGTGAAAACATTAGGAGGAATCAGATTGACCCTGAGTTTAGTTTTAACCAGATTTAACAAAGGTAGACAGTTTAGGTTGGAACTGAGAAAAAAAAAAAAAATAAATAAAAGGATGACACTGATTGAGGCGTTAAACCAAACTGCTTCCCCCCTATCAAATCATTTTACTACTAGGAAAATCTCTCTTGAGTAGTGAGAAAAGTGTGCATTTAGCTAGCCCTCAATCAAGGAGGTATAAATACAAAAGGCAGAATTCAACACTTGACAAAAACAATATAGGCAAATATAGATTTTTAATAGTAAAATCTGCATAATGGAAAATACAACATTTTTAATTGGATTATTCAAACTGCCTCTGCAAGTTTAATAATTAACTGATTGTCAGCTAATTTTCCAGAGGTTTGTATGTGTTTGGTTGATAATTTATATGTGATAACTCGCGGATGTGACAAACTTTGCCGAAGGTTTAACCTAGGTCATGTGACTGTCTAGTTGTTATCTATTTGCATGTCTTTTTTACAACAGATGCTTCCAGAAACCTCCTCCAGCTTGAGCTCTCTACTTGGTCACAGCTTCCTACAGAGGCATCCACCTGCTTCAGAGTCCTCCATGTGCTGCAGGTGGATATCTGCTACCCCGTGGACCTACACAGGCTGCAGAGGGACAGCCTACTTCACCATGGGCTACAGGGGAATCTCTGCTCTCGCACCAAGAGCACCTCCTCCCACTCCTGACCTTGGTGTCTGCAGAGATGTTTGTCTCACATATTCACCCTCCTGTCTAGCTGCACTTGCTGTTGCCCAGTAAAGTTTTTCCCTCTTCTTAAATATGTCATCCCAGAGGTGCTACAACTATTGCTTGCTGTAGACTAGAGACACAAACTCAGGCTTTGTCAGGCAAAAAAGCAAAAAGCAAAAGTGTTTTATTAACCACAAACTTATATTTTGTACTATTTTTCTACTGTCCATGTGCATCTGTGCTACATCTCATTGGCTAGGTGTTCTTGTCCATCCTCTGATAGGTGATCAGCATCTCTCCTCGTGCTGGTAAATCTCAAAACACACTCTTGTTTTTCGTGGTTGTTTTTCTCTTCTGCTTTCCCAGGCCTATCCCAAGGAAACAGGTGGTGTTTTCTGTTGCTTTCCCAGGCCTACAGCCACATCGTCTCAAGGTCAAAGCTGTCCATAGCCCAGTAGTTTTCCTTAATTGCTGATGGATTCTGCCTAGGATTGCAGTGGGTCCTTCTTGGAGACAGTTGGCACAGGCTCTGTTAGGCAGCTTCTCCCAGAAGTTGCTTCCATAGCCCCCTGCTACCAAGTCTTGACTCACAACACCAGTACAGTTTGGGTTTTTTTTAATTTTCTTTGTTACTTTAAAAAAAGTCATGTTTCTGATGAAAACTTTAGAGAAAATTTAAAATTGGTTTACCTTGGAATACTATCTCAAGGGGTTTCAACTGGCCTTCTGAAGCACACTGACATGTGCCTGTGGTGACCATTGTATTTCCATAACAACTACACTGACAGAATTCCCTATGCGTGTGTCATATTTGGTTTACAATTAACATGGGATACACCAGAAACAACATGCATGTGTTCAATTATTGCCAAAGCAATAAGTTGGTAGCAGTAGGCCATATATTAATAGTATTGGTTTAAATGACAGTAGTTTTAGGGAAAAATGTGCATTCAGTCAACTTAGAAAAGCCAAGCTATAGGAGGCATTTCCAGAAGATGGTGCTATTCTCAAGCCTTTTGCTGCCTCTCCGGGAACAGTCAGAGGCTCTCCTGCCTTTCTCTGCTGAATTCCAGTTTTGCATCATTTATAATTAAAATAATAATCAATTTGATTGGACTGCATGTTGAAGTGTCCACACTGCCAAACTCCCCTGGAGAGGTGCTCTATGCCATCAGCTTGCAGAGGTCCCTGCTGGTGGGTGGAGGAAGCTTCCTGAACCCATTTGGGAAGAATCAGTGTCCACAAGAAAGGGGGTCTTATGGGAATGAACTTCCGGGTTTGTGGTTTCTGTTGTTGTTGGTTGGTGGTTTTTTGTTTGGTTTGGTTTGGGTTTTTGGTTGGTTGGTTTTTAATGATCTTTTTTTGTTTGTTTTGTGTGTGTTATTGTGGTTTTGTTTGTTTTGGGGTGTTTTTTTCTTTTCTTCTCCAGATTCAAACCCTTATGTCTTATTCAAAACAAGAAATTTAAACCTAGATCTGTAACTCCCTACTCATATCCCCGTTCTGTTCCCAAGTAAATGCCCATGAAAGTTAATGGCCATAAGCTGGAAAACGTAAAAAGCAGCATGCTGGGAAGGGAGTTGACAAAAATAACTTTAAAAGGTGATGTCATGCTTAAGAATGCTTCTCAAAACCTTGTCCACATTAAGCCTTCAACAGCTGCATTGTGCTGTAGGTCTCTTCCAGGCCTCCACCACAGTTCCTGGGGAGAGGATGTTCTCCCTTTCAATGCCAAACAGCAATTGCTTAGAGGAGTCACAGAAGACTCACTCCTATTCTCATTTTGGCTTGAGAATAGTTAACCACATATGTCTCCAGAAAGTGTCCCAGATACCTACTACATCATGTTTTTGAGGTGAAAGACTTGTTTTGTATTCTGTCGTAAGTTAAGCAACAGTTGTGACAAGAGGCTAAAACTAAATGTTAGGGAAATCAACTGGAAATTAAAGATTCAGTTACTAAAACTGCACAGGTAAGCTTTGGAACATGGATGCCCATTCCCAGATACAGTTCTCAACCTGTATCACTCTACATCTTCTTTATTTTTCGCTAGCAACATAGCTTCATGTGGAGACTTAGGTAATTTTTGATGGCTTGTCCTTCAAATCAATGAATGTGACTTGGTGTTTAGAGTAAATCTGCCAGGACTGTGCAGGAAGTGAGACCAAACTTCCCACCTGAAGCCATGAAGAAGACAAAGGTCTTGCCTCACTCAATGCTCCATCAGGAAGAACCTGCATTTTACATGGAGGCCAATGCAGCAGGTCTCTGGGCACATGTGAGAATCATCCTTAAAAAGGCTGGATGAGGAACCTGCAGGTTTGTGAATCCTGACAGTCTTAGGCTTCAGCTGCCGGATGATCCATGCAGCAGTGGAAACCAAGAGCCTCTAAATGTGCTTGGGAGAAATCCTTCAGGTATCAAAGGAATTTCAATGTCAAAATCTCAGACTCTAGCAGGCTCAGACAGCAGACAAGGAGGCAGGTAGGCTTTGGATGGCACTACCTAAACCTTCTGATCTCTTTGAGACTTGGTCTTTCAGATATAAAAAGGAAAATAATGTTTACCTTAGGGTTGAAAAATATGCTTGGGTAATGTACTAATCCTACCAAAGTCACTGAACTGCCTAAGTAAATAAGGTAGCAGAACTAGATCCACATTCTGGGCCTGGTGGGGAACAGAGCCCCAGGAGGTTAATTTGACAGCAGAGTTCTAGTTCTGAAGGATAATCTGTATGTAGTCTCACCTAAAAATGAAGTCACAATCATTATTTTTGTTTAAAGAAAACTATAAATTTTCACTTCACAACGATCAAACGTCAGCATCTTATTTTTTAAGAAAAAGTCTGAGACGTTTAATTCACAACTGTATTTAAAACAGTTCAAATCATCAGTTTTGGGAAAGGAGATTTCACCTGAGCCAAGCTATAGAACAAACTTCTCAATATGCACATGCAGTTTATGAATGCTTAGTGCCTTGTGGCTGAGCATTTTTGGAGAAAAGGAGCAAATACATGGTTTGCTGTTCTTATGGTCACTTTTTTGTTATATTCATTACATTTTTTCCTGCTGCTTCTTTTGAACACATTCTTGGCTTCTATTCCCCTAATTATAAAAACACACAGGAGGATTAAACAGGTTTTTGTTAAGGTGTGCTGTAATTTGTCCTTGGTAAACAAGCCCTTCTCAACTGATTTGAGACTAGTTTAGAAAAGTCTTTTTGCTCTGGGGGAATATTTAAATATAAACTTCAGTTTTAAAACATATTTGAGGCCTGTAGCAGTTGTGGTCAAATACTTCCCCAATGATTTCAGTTAAAGAATTGGGGTATTTAGCTGGTTGCTGTTTTACCTACCAAGAAAGTCTTGTCTGCAAAAAAACTACCCTATCTGCAACAAGAAACTATTAAAAGGGAGTTAGTGACTCAATGGTTTCTTAGACCAGGATGCTGCTCCAAATTCCATTTTTCAGCTTTTGGAGTATTGCATTAAGCTCTGAAAATGAGTCATTGGGGATGCAAGAGTGGATCATAAAAATCCATTAGGAGTATATTAGCTGTGTTGTGTTTTAGTGTACTAAAAGAATAGTTTCCCTGGATGGTTGAAGGTTTACTGAAAAAAAGAATACAGAAGTATATGCTATTCTGTTCCAATGATCCTTACACCATTTGTGGATGTGCAAACAAAGCAAGAGATTGTTTTGTGTAATTGGTTCAATATGATTAAATTCATCCACATAGTTGCTCCACTGAATTAAAAATAAGGACTGTATTTGGCTGTGCATCAACAACAGAGCAGTAGATAAATGAGCAAAGCTTTTGTTTTTTTTTCCTGTGGTGGTATGCAGAAATCATAATAAAAGTGATTGTGTTCTTTGATATTGATGTGGCTAGCAGATGGAAAACATTATAGCCAACCTGCATGAAGTTCATGAATGATACTAAGAAGTAATAAAAAAAGCTAACCAGCGTCTCTATCAAAAAACCTCTGCAAAAATGGAAAATTTATGAAAAAAACCAAAACCCTCCCAGTGTTATATATTGTATGTAAGATTCACATGCAAACATTACAGCTCCAATATTGCAATGCACAACACTAAAGGGAAAAACTGCACTTGCAGAAACTTCTCAGTTTGCTCTGCACCTGGACAATGCAGAGGTACTGGAAAGACACAATGCCTGCCCAAATTATGTCCCTCATCTCTTCCCACCTGACTGGGAATTTTCTGCCAATTTACACCAATTTATATATTGGTGTAATAGATAAATGGGGCTTCTATTAAAATAAGGATATCCACTGATGTGGGAGGTCTTGAGACACCTCTTCGTTATGGCAGGTACTATTCTTTTGGCTAGAATGTCTTTGTGACACTGACCCTGTTTTCACCAAAGACTCAAAGAGTTTAAGGTGCAATTTCTATCAAACTTCAGCATTGTTAAGTTTTTTTGAAAATTCCACCTAATACTTTTCCACTAGAAATACTTTTCCAGTGGAAATAGTTCAATGAGCTGCAGATTTGCATACAAGAAAATAGATACAAAAAAGCTCTGTTCCAGAAATCCACTATTCCTCTCACCAAACTGTAAGTTGAATACTTGGGCACCTGAGTTAAACCAGAGTTAGCCATGCTGCTCAAAAAAAAAAGAAAAAGCATTTTAAATTGTTAATCTTCGTTGTGTCCTGACAGCATTCTCTTTATTTGCTCCTTCAGTCAGGGTTTGCACATAGAGACTCAAAACCAAACCCAGAAATTCTGACTAGTTAAAGTGCAGCAAAATATTTTGTAAATGGAAAAATTTTGGTTGTAAGGGACCAGTAAGAGTCATCTAGTCCAACCCCTGTTCAAAGCACCTCTAAGCAGTGTTGCTCCTCTGAGCTTG
>VXAU01004320.1:324205-566061 GCA_013399695.1 Formicarius rufipectus | reverse complement strand
TTCTCTAAACTTAGACAGCAAGTATGTGCCAATGCTCTCCTAGAAGACCATACTACCCTACAGCAAACTTCTGTTTAGTGTCACTAAGCCAAAAATGCTCCTGCTGAATTTACTGTCCTCTGGTTTATTTTTATTCCATTGTCAGAAGTGACTGATGCCATAGATACTGTACAGTTATACATAAAATCACGAAGGCCTTTGCCCTCCCTGTCACTGCATCAGTGGATTTGTATGAATTTTCATGTTACACATAATGAAAGCAATTCACATAATCCTAAGAAGACACACTCGCTCTTTACAGAGAACAGAAATGAGACATAATGCAGGCCAAGTGCTGCACCAAAGGCCCATGCAGGATCGGCAGGGCAGAGAATGCAGTTTTCCAAGTTCAACGTGGGTGAGCTAACTAGTATACTATAATTCTTCTTTACTGCTGCCTCCAATAAAAATGCCGCTTTTGGAATGGTTAGGTGTTAAGTATTTCACCTTATTGAATATATATGGTTTCAGTTCTCATATTTCAGGCTTTAAGCCCTAGAAGAACCCTGTGTTTTCACTCAGAGCTGCATCAAATGGGAGCCTCACCAAAATCAGTGACATTACACTGGGGTTGAAACTCTGTGGACTGATAAAAAGTCCAAATGCACCACAGGCAAAGTGGCACAGTGCACACATTCTGTCTTCTGCATTCAGATAAAAAATCCGTTTCATGTTTCACACCTCACTTCCCCCTCCCACCCAGCTGTAACCCATGCAGAGCTTACAGGATGCTAACAGTGTTCCAATGGCACCCCTCACACCACTGCTGAAGGTGATCTGTCCTAATGCAGACAATCCACAAGGCTTTTCCTTTGAAGATCAGATCCTACCCAGTACTATCGGAAATCCTCCCAAGTCAATGGGCAATTTAAATAATTAACTTTAATCATGTTCTTCAATTATTCCACAGTACTGAGGGAGGACTCGGGGGGCTGGCACCAGATGCAAACGTATTCGGTTGTGATTAAAACAGACATAGTTGCCACTGGGTGCACCAATGTGCATCCCACCCTTGGCTCTGCTCAGCTTATTGTTGGAGCTGTAAGCTGGAGCCACAGCAGCACTCTGGCCTAGCAACATGCACCAAAATTGAGGAATCTCACTGCATACACTAAAGTCTTCTCCTAAAGGAGCACAGACTGGTGCAGTGCATCCCTTATGTACACAATGTTGAGAGGCTTAGGCACACTGCATTCGGAGTCAAGCACAGACACAAGAGAGTTTGGTTTCTCCACTGAGTTTAATGGGAACAAGATGAAGGTGTGACTGGACCTTCTCTGTGAGTCATACATGCCTTCCTACCATGACTAAAGAAAAATAAAAAATGTATCTCATGTCCTTGATTATTCAGTAGAAACCAGTTGTTAACCTAGAAGCATGTGATTTTCCAGGCATCCTCCTTGCAGAGGTGATGTTCTTGATCTGAACTGGGCTGAGGCTTTTAGCATGGTGGGGAAAGAAGCAAAGGGTGGCAGCAGTGTGGCTCATTTCCAGTGGCAGCAGCAATGAAACCACACAAGGGTCAGGTGGAATCCAGAAGCGGTACCAAGCCCCAGGCAAATAACAGCTGCTAGTTCTCTGCTCCCAAGTCTTCCTACTGACTTATCTATTATCTTCTCCTGCATAATTTGTCATAATCTCTGACTTGTCAGGCCAATTAATCATGCTTCAGAAAAAAATTATATTTCTCACAAGGAGATTATCTGTCTCTGACAAACAAGGGATAATTCAATTAGCTTCCTTTTCTAAACATTTATTAACTGGTTTTGGTAAATTAGTCCTTTTTGTAATTTAGCTATAATTTAGGAAGATTTAATATGTCATTAGGCACACCAAATTCTGTGTTAATATAACACTATGTTTGAGATTTTAATTGCCCCAGAGTCAGGAACTGTATACATAAACGGCTCGATTCCCACATGGAAGCAGCTGATAGGAAGTACACAGAGCTCCACAGAAATTCTCCTTAAAATCCATTCTTCTGTGAGTTAAGCATATGCTTAAGGACTTTGGAGAATAGGAGTCTTTCTCTGAATTGGGCAACAACTCCGAGAATTCAGTGAGAAAGACAAATATTTACATATTTATTTGCAGAATTTCTACACACTAGAAATATATGGATTTAACAAGGATTTAAGTCTTCTCGCAGTTCTTGAAGTTCCTATTTTCCATACTGCAATTTCCGGGGAAAATCCCAGTATCTAACAGCAGTATCTGACTGTGACCTCTCTGATTGGAATTTCGTCTCTGTTTCATCCTGGAAAGAGGTGTTTTAGTCCTTTTGGACACTGCCAACTGATACTAATGTCATGGCATTAAAGAAGTCAATGCAACTACATACCAAGAATAAAAACCAGCCTCTTTCATGCTGGGGAAAAATCCAGAGAAAATCAGAACAATTGAATTGTACAGATGTTAAAAGGCATAAGCAGAGAAGCAGATCCAATTTTAAAGCAATGTTAATTGCTTTACCATAGCAGGGTCATACAGACTTTGCCTAAACTGAAAGTGAAGAGTTGGTTAAAGCAGACTAATCCCCACACACTGCTGGCTGCACCCCAGCTGTAGCATGGATTCAGAGCATCATAACTGGGCACTGGAACAACTGAACTCGGGGCATTTCCTAATATAATGAGTAGTAACCTGCCCATAGCAGATCCTGTCAGAGTTCATGCTTGACAGCATGGATCCACCAAAAAATGCTGCAATTTGGAAAATCTTTTATTTCAGAGAATTTTGGAGCTCACACCAAGGCAGCCTCCTACACCATTTGATTAGATTTGCCAGTTTCTACCAGAACTTGAGAGGAATAGAAGTCTTCAAGACTTTTACATTCCACTTTGCTTTGTGAAGGGAAGCAGCAAGAAAAAGACATTGTAAGTCCTCTCTAAAGTGTGGATCCTAGTGCCTAAGAGGACACCACACCCATTTGAAGCTTTTCCTAAGAGTGAGGCCTTTTCTAGATCTCTCTTTACTTGACAGATAATAATAGCCATAGCCTTATTTAGCTACCATCAAACAAGCACATAACCAAATCTTTTGGGAAGTTGATTTCATTAATTCTGCTTCTCACAAGACATACCTCCTTACACTTCAAATATACATCTCTCAGCAGAAGTAGTAGGAAAATGGCCACAATTTAGAAGGCAGTTCAGCCCTTCAGACTAGCAGAGCCAATACATCCCAACTCTGTGATAAACCACATTTCACAAAACAGTATGGTTGTTGTCATAGACCTTTTTATCATAGCCCTTTTGACTCTCAGCTAGAATGACTGGTACCCATTTACAGCTGAGTTGAATGAGAAAAGCCTCAAACCAGCATGATCTGATTCTCTACCAGTCTTGAAAACACTCATCACCTGCATGACTAGGGAGCTTATACCTCTGTCAAAAAGCCAGATGTTGTAACCACTCTGCCATCACACCTTCATTTAGGGAAAAATAGGGACTTTCCTTAATTTTATTTTATATTTCAGATACTCCAGGACTCATTAGGTGCCATGCTGTTCACTAGTTTAAAACCATAAATCCATATGAAATAAATTGGATATAACTGAGTCTTTTTCATGAGTTATTTCAAGAGGTAACAGGAGGCATGATTCTGCACTCAGCTGTACACCAAGAAAGACTCAGAGTAACTTGATAGAATTACTGCAGGAAAGAGCAGTGCAGACAGGGGGAGTCTGCATTTTAAAATCTAAAATATTCCTATATTTAACTATAGTCCCAAACTCAAAAATTACTACCATTAAGGGATTTATTAGGCAAGGATTGCTCTGGACAAAGCCCAGCTGACCTTAGTGGGAATTTTGCCCAAGCAAACTTCCCATTGGAGTACACAATACTACTTGTATGCCCACAGTCACGAGCATTAGCAGAGACCAGACCTACGCCTGAAAACTATTTCATTAGCTCTCAAAGGTGACATTAGCAACAGAGGTGAAGCTTTAAATACTATTGGGACAGATTCCCTTTTTGGTCTGCACAGTGTCCATTAACAGTCTGCAAGCAGCTGGGGTGAATTCACAGTCCTGGGCTGCAGGGTGCATTCAAGCTCTTTTAATTTTCCTCCTCCTGCCATTGTAGGGCATAAAAATGAAGGGTGGAAGGGTAAGTGTCCTGGGGAAAAAGGCGTGTTCACAGCATGTGTGAAGCTGTGCCTTTAAAAACTGCTGGTATGAGACATGGAGAAGGAAATGTTCAGTTTGATGGACTTCCATGCAAAACAAGCTGACACATTCGGATATCACATTTACAGTCAGTCAGGCTCACAGACTTGGCGTTATCTCAGGACTAAGTACAGTATCAGGGAGAATCAAACTGTTCTGTGAGAATGAATAATGGAGCGTGTAAACTCTCTACTAGCAAAAAAAACTCTTAGAGAAGACCTGCACAGTTTCTACACTGACAAACAACGAATGCTATTAGAAGGATACTGGGCAGAAAGTCAACTTATTTCTGATAAAAGTTCTCAATTGCTTGAAGTTTTTATTAGTTTTCAATTAAGACAGCCAAGAGGCTCACAATGAAAATGAATTGCAGAACTTAAAGGAGGACTGCATTATGTGCAGAAATGGAACAAGATTTTTTTAATGCAGGGGGAATGGAAAGTATTAAAAGGGTTTGTAACAGATCTAAGACTTGAAAGATGAACATTTTTTTCTGTAGAGAAAGGGGTTTGGGGAGGATGGTGGTTGACTAACCCTGATAAGAATAGTTCTTCACTGGCGTGAAGACACACATGCACAGAGAAGTCAGAGACAGGATCATGAAAGACCCCGAAATAAACTCAGGCGAAACATCTGGAATCTGACAAGCAAAGGAAATCACCCAGACTTAACTGAAGCTTACAGAGTGCAGGCTGCTCTGATACTGTGGCCATGATAGCATGCAAAAAACACCATAAGTAAAGAAATAAAGACAGGAGCTGCCCATGGGTTCAGAGTCCAAAACAAGAGTACATGACTTGGCACACAAGTCAAAACCATGCCGAGAGCTTAAAACTATGTTGGAGCTATAATTCTTGGCAAAATGGCAAGGAAGGCCTGGCAAGTTGAATGGTGGTAACACCAATACTGCTGCATCTGGAGATGTCTGGACAGCATGGCTACAAAACATGATTTGGCTGCAGCTGTGGGCTGCTTAATAATTTTGTCTCTTATGTACAAGTCAATGTAATGTCAGTAACAGTCATATTAGAACTACACTGTGGATAAATCCAGAGCTCATTAAAAAAAAATGTAAGAGATGTATTGACAGTTATCAAACTGGAAACAAAACCATTGTCTAAGACTTAGTGAAGAAGGAAAACCCTATAGCTGATCTTAACATTGTAAGTGTGATGAAGACAGTACACTCATCAAAGGAGTGACCAAAACAACTAAAGAGGACTTTAGGGACGCTTTTGGGAAATTGGGAAGCTCTCAAAGAGTGCTGAACAGCACTGAAAGGACACCATTACTCCAAGACACAGGTCTCCAAGAAAGCTATGCTTGCAAAGAGGGGGCAAGCTTAGACCCATTACTCTGGAAAGGCAGGGAAGAAATATCAGTCCAGTTGCTGAACATCTGCTCTGGCTGATGTAGGGGGCAAAGGAAAAAAAAAAAAAGGAAAGCCAGGAAGTTCCTGGTAACAAATACTGATATAAGGAAAACCAAAGTATGGCTCAGAGTATAATTTTTAAATTTACACTATAAATTTGCTTTTGCACATTTTATTAATCCACAGAATGTGCAGCATTTAAAAATGGAAATATCATAGCTAAAAAGAACTCCAGATGTTAGTAATTAGTGACACATTACTCACATTTCATTCTAAAACAGATGTGTGTATTATTTTAGTTATAATGACTAATATAACATATGCCTTGGACATATATGTAAACATAATGTTTTCTGTGAGTCAGGGCTTTAAGTATGGGCTTGATTTTATTTACTTTCCTAAGTTCAGAGTCAGAGAAGGAAAGTCTATTTGTTGCATGCTAACAGATCAAAAGAAGCAGAGAAAGTCTCTGGGTATTATCGGAAACCTGTGTTTTGACAGTATGAATTTGCAATGGAGAAGTGGAATGTTATGATCTTAAGCTTCACTCAAATTAAGCTTCACTTCTTTTTAATGATACTATTTCCTTACTCTGAGGCTATACCACAAACAATTTCGGAACATTCTGGAGCCTGCATTGTGTGCTATTGTTTTTAAAAGATAGCATCCTGCTTTCTTTTGTCCTTACAGTTTTGTTTTCTTCAGAGCAATGTTTAAATGCTTCTTTTTTGAAAATGACTTGATTATGCTGTGGCTTATATTATGGTCATTTAGCAGTGTGCTCATTTACTATATGGCTAGCTTCTCTTTTCGGTCAAATCACTGACTGCCTTTGCATAGAGGAGTCTGTATAACAAAACTAAATCAGACTTCAAGAACAGGATCACAAGCAGACATTTAACAAGACACTAATACACCTTATGTGCCATTCAAGCAGAATTCAGATGCTTTCAGTCAGTCATCTTATTAAACTCTGGAGGTTACCTGGGTTCAGATACAGACTTCCCTAAAACATCAGCATGATGCCTGTTGTGAGTCCCAGAGTGGGAGCTGAGTCCTCCTCCTTTCCATTTGGGTCTCCTCACAGCCACTCAAGCACACACAAATGTTTGAGCCCCACCAGCAGCATGGTGAAGTCAACCTGAAGTGTGGGACACCCTTAGCAGTAACTCTCAATTGGAAGGCCTTTGCTTAACATCTGCTGTGGACAACATATACATGATAAAACTGCTCCAAGTAACAGCATTGTTACAACACAGACCCATAAAATGCTACACAGAGCTATTGACTATGCCTTGTGTGAGGTGTGATCCTACCTCTGACCAATGGAGGATATTTTTGAGAACCTGAAGTGCTTTACCTAACACCGATACATTGATCTTAGTATTGCGGGTTTCAGCTTCTGATAACCTCTGTTGCTCCTTTCCATTTTCTCCTACCAGATCCCAAAAATAAAAAGTAGATGAAGCATTATCATGGACCACTTTCTCAATGATGTAGCAAATCCCTATGGTGACAAACAAGTATACAACACCTGTCTTTCCCATCTGCTTCCAACAAATTCCAAAGCCATAGGAAAAGTCTTCAACTTGTTGCAGCTGCTGCGATTCAGCAGGGACATGAAGCCGTGGATATTCAGCCTGTCAGTATAAGCCTACTTGTGTCACCTCTGCTGCTGCTCCCAGCATTGCTGTTACAACCTTTGCTCGCAATTTCCTCAGTTTTTAATATCTGACCTTTTAAAAATCTCCATTTTAATGTTCGCACTGCTGTAGTGCCTTTTCCATTGCACTCAGCCACTGCTTATTGGCACTCTTCATCAGCGATCCTCATCAGAACCCTCCACTCCTATTAATAACTTGTGACAGACTTTAACCATTGGAGTAGAAATATTCTACGCATAGGCTCCCCACAAAGAGGTTTAGTTTTTTTAAAACTGTGCAAATATTAGTAATCTGTTTAAAACAAACCAACCAACCAACCCAGGTAGCTTTGCCAACAGCTGACAATATCAACACAATAAACATTTGATACCTTCATGGGTGAGAAAAATAATTTTTCATGTTTCCAGGATACAATCCTAAGTTCAAAGCTGTCTACCCCAAGCCATAGAGATTCATTCACACAGGCTTTCTGTCATCTAGAAAGTGAAGAGGAAAACCCCTTTTAGTGTTGCACAGAGGAATTTGGTGAATGCTCACTTATAATTCTGCCCACGTCCCTGCTGCCCTGCACAGACTATTGTTCCATGTAGCCATGGAGCCAGCAAATCAGACAGGACACAGTCAAAAGGGATCTGGCTGCTACTTCACCACATCAAAATAACTAATTTTTAATGGGTCAGGACCTCCCCTCTTCCATCAAACAATGCAAATGATTTGGTGCCTCTCTGAGGCCTGCTGTTGAAGTAGTTGTCTTCTCCCTGCTTTAGGAGATAAACTTTGCCTATTGCTTTCTCATATAAGGAGAGGAATGCAGAAAAAAAAAAAAACAGATTCTTTTTCTGGTGTCATAAGTAGTGCATATTTGAGAGTTTATACAAGGCAACTTTTCAGGCAGAAGAAATACAAGCTGATTTGGTGATATGGGAACCCTACATTTTATCCATGTGGCCACAACACTGCGAAGAAAAATGTCTATGTTTGGTTAAGGGATCCACCCAAGCATATGGTATGTACAGCATGTGAGATGTGGCTTTTCTCATGTTCTCTGCAAATAATCATTTAACAAATGACACCTGAACTTCTGTACTTTGAAAAAGAACAGATAGAGCACTTCTTTTGCTCCTTATTTTTACCTTCAAAGGAAAGAAGATGAAGAACAGAATATTGAGTACCTGACAGCTACAGGAAGGAGACACATTTGACTTGCTATGGTATCAGTCTATTTTTCATTTAAATGCAGTATTGAGGCACACATGTCCTCATCTATAACATGAAAGATAATCTGTTCTAAAATATTCAATATTTGAAGGACATGAAAGGCATATATTTTGTTTATTCAAAGCTGGACCAAAAATTTTTGAGAGAGATCATCTTAGAAACACAAACAAGGTAGCTTTTTAAGCAGTTCACAGGCCTGCTGGTATTTGGATAGTTATTTGTTCATTATCACACTGCACAGCAGGAAACATAACCACCTGTCTCATCCATAACTCCTTCTGAAACTCAGAGGTCAAAGTTTGACCATACTCAAATGTATACAGCATACAAAATTTGATCAAAGTGTTCTGCTTAAAGTGTCTCTGCTAAAGATCTTTACTGAAAGAATTCCTTAAGAAAGAGCAGAGTTTTACTTCTGTTTTCAGGTTTAAAGAATCTGTTTAAAAGTTAGCAGCTGCCAAAGTATAGCAACACTGTTCCTGACAGCAGAGCACAAGGCAAGCACATCTTCCAGGGACATTCCTGAGGTTAGGGAAGGATTCCCTGCTTTCCTGACAACAAATTCTGTGCTGTCAGTATTTGTGTGGTACTTTGTTTTTCAGCATGGAACATTCTAAAAAATGCAAAACACAGAGTCACAGGATTTATTATCCAAGCTTAAGAAAAGCAGAAATGGAAGAAAGTCTTGGGGGACATGGTAAAAAAATGAGACAAAAGGGCAAGATGCTATCTATGTTTGAGAGAGACAAAGTAGGTCAGAAACAAAATGTTGTTATTCCTTGGGATGTGAAGAGCTTAAATGTCTTTTCTGTGTTATGTTCAAAGATTTAGGATTTCTGCTAAGGGAGACAATATACAGAAAGCATAAAACAGTCTTAAAGAATACAAGGCTAGAAGAGATCTTCAGATTTCATTTCACCTACCAGCCTTTTGAAAATCTTACCAGACATACTTAGAGCATTTCTGACACATATTTGTCTCATCTATATTTTAAAAATTCTCATAAGGAGGGCACCTCACCTCCCTATTCCAGCCTTTAACTAATCTCACGGTTAGAAAGAACTTTTTAATATCTGATTTTGCTTCCTGCAATTTACACCTGCAGTTTCCAATTCTAGTATCAGAGGACATAGATGGTTTATTCCCTTTCTTTGCAAGAGCCTTACAATACCTGGAGATTTATTATACTTCCCAGGCCTAACCAAGTAATCAGTTCTTCAGTGTATGTTCATAGTTGGTGCATGTGTTTTTTCAAGTTTGTAGTCGTGTTCCAGATATGTACTTCAGCTCTTTCCAAAGGTGAGCTGGCAAGTTGTAAAGTGCAGAGAGTAATTTGGTTCCACTTGTTAAATAACAGAATTAGTACAAGCATCACAATTTTCTAAAAAGACTTCCCAGAGAAGGGAAGTTTACATGTATCACAGCTCTGCAGGTAGGGATTCCTAATGCATGGGAACAAAGCATGTCATATCACTTAGGAACAATACCTGACCAGTTTTGTTTTGTATCTTCCTCTTATTCATGGAAACCCTGTATTCCACAACCATAATTTCTCTACTTGGAAACTACGTCCATCTTTCTCAATCCAGGTGACTGTGTAAGGGCAGATCAGGAATACCAGGTGCAGGCAAGGAGTGCATTTCTTGTAATATTTCTGGTCTGAACAGACCCAGGTAGGTCAAAGGAATTTATGTGGAACCCTTTATTCTTAAGATACATCAATGCTAAATGTGCTACTTTGGAAAATTTGTTGAAGAGACATTTGAAAACTGAAGACAATAAATCCAAACATAACCCGAGAAATGTGAGACAAGTACATTATACTTTCTGAAGATCCAGAGACAAATTATGGACACAAAGTTTTAAATATGGTGCCAGAACAGGTTGTGTGGAAAGCACAGACCAAATTCCATGAAACAGGAGACTTCACAAATAAACTATATCCCTGTGATCTTTGGGAGAGATTTTTGCTTCCCCAAACCTGGCTGCAATACCTATGTGGGGAGGGAAGCAAGCCAAAACAGGTGATAGCAGAGTGCATTGTCAGGGAAACTCTCAGTGGCTGTGTGGTTTGGCAGTCCATGATCCCTCTGAGCGGGGCACAGTGCAATCACCAGGTTCACAGTGGGTAACTCGGAGCAAAATACTGTAAGTAATGTTTTAACTGGAACAGGTGCCTAATGAGAATGCATAGCCAAAACATATTAATGCATTGAAAAGTCTTTGAAATCCATCTTAGTATGACATTTGCTCACCTACTTCCAGAAATCAGGCCAGCTAAAAGTGACATTTTAATATTTTTGGAGAACAGGACTGGAGCAACAATGGACTTTTTAATGGTCCTCAAATGACACTGTTATATACCACTATATGAAGCTGAAACTATGTCTTTGTATATGTTGATGTGCAGCAAGACAATAAGGTTTCAGCTCGTACACACACCTAATTCTGCAGAAAGTACACACAACAGAATCTCTAAACAGTCTTGCAAAACATCCACAAATCTCTTTTTTTTTTTCAGGATGAGCAGTGCCCTGAAAATTGGAACAATCAAACTTGAAGCAAAAGCTAAGAAAAACATACTAAACCCCCTGTGCTTTTGGGCAGTCCAAACATAATAATAAAAGTAATAACAGAAGCAAGTTTCCTGAACAACAACAACGACAACAAAGTGCTCTCAGTTGAAGAAAATGAAAAATACAGTATAGCATCAATAGTAAGGGTTCCACTTATTCGTGAAAGTATGGCTGCACCACAGCTACAAATCCTCAGATCCTACCCTGCTATATCAGTATCATTCTTTCATAACCCCTACTGAAAAAGGAAAGAGAATGGAAGAAGGACCTTACACTGGGGGAAAGAAAATCTGTCGTTAACAACATCACCCTATCTAGCAATTTGCCAATCAATCAGAAATAAATGGCAATAACATCAAAGCCCCAAACACAGTATAAACATTGCATGACATGCAGAGACCTAAAAAGCCTGATGCTTATATTATGGAAACTTTAATGCAGTGTTTTTCATCTTGATATGGAGCTGGATCCATAAAATAGTATTTCTGACATGTCAGTCCACAAAATAGCCATGGTAAAAAAAACAGGGCAGTTTTCAGTCTTAAATCATGTTGTTCAGAAGCTCTAGACTGTTACAGTTCAAAGGTATTGGCCCACTAAAGACATGAGAAAATTTGGATACAGATCCAAACACCCTCCATGCTTATGATGCATCACTTGGCAACAGAGAACCAGTTTGGATTTTATCCATATCTAATAATGAACACTCATTTTTAATTAGGATTCCTTGGGCCATGGCAGCTACCAGCTACTGGATTCTGAAAAAGACCTGGCCATAACTCATGTCTCCAATGACAAGTTTCAGGCAGGTAAGGGAGGCTGCCTAGGTGTGGTGTGGGAGGGTGATAAGCTGTAGTTGCCCTGATCAGTGCAGGTAAAGATGAAAAGTTCAGAGACACAGCTTATTGCTGTAGGTGGGTATCAAACTCCCATACATCACTCAGAACAAGCAACTCTCCTTAACAGCATCCCAGGTGTGAAAGCAGGTAATCGGTCCATCTCAGCCCATCAACACATGGTGAGAGCTGCAGCCTTGCAAAGATCTTCTTTTCCCCAGTGCTAGAGCACAGCCAAAGCAGCCCTGTGTGAGTTGCATTGGATGCCACTGTGTCTCTCCACCACACTGCAATACTGCTGTAAGGAAAAGCCACAATTCTCACAGGAACCCTGCAGCAGATTCTGGAGACAGATTTGGGTGTGCAAGTAAGACCTTTCAAAGGAAGAAGGCAGGTTAAGAATAGCAGCCGGGGAGGGAGGACAGGACAGGAAAAGCAAAGAGGCTGTGGTTACCTCTCCTGACAGATGTGACTTTGTAGAGAGGCAAAGGGTATTGCACAGCAGGTCTCACCCAGAGCGACTGAGGCTGATGATTTCAGTAACACTGCCCCAGGGAGCGAGGGGCTCCAAGCTCTGGCGTGCAGTCAGTCTGAGCTGTGTCAGCTGCACCAGAGTGCTGATTAGGCACTTTCCTCATCAGAGCAGACCCATTCAGCAGGAAACTAGGCCACATACGTGCTGCCAGAGCTGAGAAAGCCATATCCTGCAGGTCAGAGGCTCCACTCGCATGCGTCAGCGCACTTCCAGAGTAGCTAAGGGAGGTGTGCTGGTTTACAGGGAGAGCTGTGCGCCCAGCCTCTGGGAGAACAAGGCAATTGTACCGCATGAGCATTTGGCCTTTGGGCTTTCGGTACATGGATAAAACTGTGACAGTGTCAAGTAAGAGGCATGAAAGATCTTGAATAAACATTTTACAAAAGCAGAAATATCTCAGCTGCAACAAATGGGTGGAAGATTTTAACAGCAAAGTAATGCATATCATGCAGTTGCAACCCTTGATGCTGGCTGCCCTAGTTCCACTAGCAAATCCTTTCCATCCAGGCACAAAGGAAGGTAACAGATCACCTATCTGCAGCACACAGGTTAGAACCTATTTGCATAAAAACATCCAACAAGTCAGCATTAAATCTGGGAAGAGAGTAGGTCAGAATGCTATGTTTCTCCACAGCTCACTCACCTGACTAGTGCTGTCTGGCCCATGAGAATATCCCAAGACACTGGCAAAATGTAGATTTATTTAGATATGTTAGGTGCTGGGCTGCCTAATGAATGCTACAAGTGGCATGAGAGAGATCCACACATAGAAACTCATAGGTCCTCTTCCAAGCTGTGCAAATTAAAAGCTCTTCCTTGGTGAAAAACCTAAAAGGGAAGCATCACCTGAGCTTATTTATGAAACGAGAAGTCAAAAAGATTTTCAGCCTAAGGCACTTTTAAAAGTACATTTGAAACTTTAGAATAAATATCCCTTTAACAATAAGAATCACTTTCTATGTTCTCATGTTATTGAAGAACTTTCAGAGGGGGAGAAATAAACTAAATAATTCTACACAAAAGACGGAACCCTCAACACATAGGGAACTGTCAAAAGTACAGAGATCACAAGCCACAAAACAGAAAGAATATGTTTTCTGTAAACTGTCAGGCACACAACATTTCAGATGTGCCTCTGACTCTTCTTATATCTTCTGTCATAGACAAATATATTACGTGAAGCTGTCTCACCATTTAACCGATCTAGATCTGTCCCAAAACTTGTTAGGGTTCTCAATGCAATTAAAGGAACTGTTAAGAATAGTGCAAATAGTAATTGAAAAACAACAACAAACACTGATACTGATTCTCGTAGTGCATTTTTCAGCTCTGTAGCATCAGGGCACTTACATGAAGGCTTAGGCAGTCCTTCCTGATATCTTTGCCCCAGTACACCCCACTATTTTGTACACTCCATTAAAAGATTAGCAGACTGAAGGATCTTAGGAGAGACATGGAGGTATGACTGATCCTAGCAGAATTATATGAGAAGGATTAAAATGTCCATCCAGCCTGTTACCTTTTCTTGAACAACGGCAAGCAGCAGATGCTGTGGAAAAGACTAAGCAAAATCAATGATCCCTGGTTTCCTCTCAATCAGAGGAGTCCAAGAACTTCCTGAAATGGAGTTTCGATCAGGACCATCAAACTCAGAAATTGCTAGAAGAGCTTTTTTGGTGAATTTGTCTGTTTGTTTTTGAATTCGTTTATCTCTTTGATAGGATTTCCCTTTGCTGTATTAAAGGAGTAGATTCAAATCAACAAATTTTAATTAGCTCCCCAAGCAGTATAACTTTTAACAAGTCCTTCTGCTTCCTCAAATCTGCTGATTGCTCTGTGCATAATCCAGACCTGTTATTCTCTTGTGAGGAGTCTTTGCTGTATGCACACAAAAGTCTGTCCCTGAAGGAAATGAATTGTAACATATTAAAGGCACCGTTCAGTCTCATAAGGATCAGATTTAGCACATGCTAAATTATCTGTGATGCTTAAAAGCAGACATGTATTAGCCTGCCTAAGTGATTAGTAGGAAAGGGGTGGAGTAGCTAAATCTGTACTAATTGGCCTATCCAGGGAAGCAGGAATGCCAAAGTGTTTGTATCATCCACACTTCATGCAACCCAAATACATAATCAGGTTTAACCCATCATAGGTGCTTGGTAGAAGTATTAAATCCATGTCTGTAAAGATTTGTAGGCTTTCAAGAGATAAACACTTCAAAAGGAGCACAGGGAAAAGTCAAGGACAGACTGTGAAATGCCAACTTCTGTTGTTCTTTCTGGCCTAGCACTAGAGTGCCATTTGGCAGGACAAGGACAGTAACCTTAGGGTGATGCACCTTAAGCTCCTCTATCAAATTATTTAGGACTTTTCTAGAGAGAATGTTAGTGGTCAGTAGATGTGCAGCCACAGCAGAGGGTAAACACCAGAGCCCTGTGTGCAATGTCCTGGCACGGGTGTCTTAAGTGCCCTACAGCATTCATCCCCCATGCCTGCTGCTGGGCCACTCATGCCTGCCAGAGTTTCTTGTTCCCAGACTGCCACCAACAGAGCCCAAAAAAGGGAGACAGCACTAAGCAAAACAGTGAGGGAATGGTGGTCCTGTTGCAGTTATGGAGTGGGATGAGTGGAACAGGCACGATGCAAAATGTCCAAGACCTTGAGGAAAGCTGAGAGGATGCCTAATTCAGCCTTCCCGTTCCAGCGCTCCGGGTTGCCTCACTTGCTTGTTGAGAGGCTTTCTGTACTCAGGGAGGGAGGGACGGAGTTTCCCACTTCACATCAGCAGAGATCCGTGTCCTTTGGGCAGGGTGTGTGTGTGCACAGGGGCGATCGAGGAGGCTAAAGATGGAACATCCCTGTCTAGCCCTAGTGCCACCCGCCAGGCATGGGGTGGAGAAAAAGGACAGGGAAAGGAGGTGAGAAGAAGAGGGCAACTGAATGGGAGGCGGGACGTTGGGACACGCATAGGAGTACGGAGGGAAGGAAGAAAGAGAGTAAAAAAAAAAAAAAAAAAAAAGGAGGAGAAAGGGGAGGAGATGAAAAGCAACGGGAGAAGGGAGGACCGGGGAGGGAGGAGAGAGGCAGCTCATCAGAGGGAGACGGGACGGGACGGGACGGGACCCAGCGCCCCGCGGGCCATGCGCCTCCTGGCCACGGCGCTGGCCGCACTGCTGGCCACGGCCCCAGCCCCAGGTAAGCGGCTCCGCGGGCGCGCATCGGCCGGCGCCCACCCCGGCAGCCCCCGCCCGCACCGGGGCAGCCTCCCCTGAGTCCCCGGCGGGACCCTGGGCTCCGCCTCGGGCCGCCACCCGCCCTGAGGACGGGGCTGGGGCAGCGGGACAGAGGCTTTTCGGGAGCCGGGCAGCGTGGCCGGCAGGAGCGCCCCTCCGCCGCCCGCCGCCCCGCGGGTCCCTACCGCGCTCCGCCGCCGCTTCCCCAGCTCCTGGCAGCAGCGCCTCTGCACAGCGACCTGGTCCTTTATTAGAAAAGAAAACTCTTTCCCTGCAGAAGTTCGTGGAAATGGGTCCTTGTCCGTCTTCTGTGTCAGGCAAAGCCGAGGCAAAGGGAGGTTTGACGTTTTTTCCACAGGTGCCCTAATCCCATAAGCGTCAGGTGAAAATGCAACTCGTAGGTCACCTGTAAAAAGCCTCCTCACTTAAGACCTTTATTCCTCCAAAACCAAAGGTGCGTTGGATAGCGCTGTGTGTCCTGAAGCTGCGAAATGGACACAGAGCCTGTATCTGAACTTCTAGATGCAGTAAGGTTAGAGGGGTGGGGAAGCCCTGGTCCTTCAAGGTTAATAGAAGAGTTGATTTTAAATCTTCACCACAAAAGGACAGGAGATGCTGGAGGCAAAAGTTTGGTTCAAGTCCATCTTTAGTCAATGCAGAAGCTTTCTCTGAGGGGGAGCCTCCGACGTGTGAAACTTGCAGAGAGATCTGTTCAACTGAAAACAGCTGGTTGCTTTTTGGTGCTTTTGCTAACCAGCTCCTAATTATTTTCATTTAAACAAAAAGCTTTGCTTCTTCCTGGATCATCTGCACTTTTTACTTTTTAATTGTAGGGATATGAAAATAAAGCAGGCATTGACAGCAGCACAGTTTCACGGAATAAACTACAACAGAGATAAAAGCCATCCCATACGCTTTTGGTCATGCAAATCTGAGATCAGAAGGCACCCCAGTGCCATGCCTCTCCAGTCCCCCAGCTATCAGTGCTCTCAGCCCTGAAGGGTAGGTTGTAGATTCTGCTTGTTGGTCTCCATGGAAAAAGGAAGAATGGTCTGTATACAACACGAAACCTGGACTGTGAGCAGTTGTACACAGGAGCAAATACACTCTCCTCTGAAGTAACTGGGATTCTCCCACAAATACACAGCCATGCTGAAACTGCTCACCAGGTGTAAGCACCAAGCAGTGAGTGTAAGGCCTTGGCCACTGTTCCAGCAGAGACAGAGGGATAGCCCTGGAATAAATAAAAGTTTCTGGCTGCTAGAAATATAGTTTGGTACTCCTGGCAGTGCTGTGAAAATGTTTTGCTATTTAATATAGCAGACAGCAAAGTGCAGACCTAGATAATTCTTGTAACTGAACTGGTGTAAGCAGAGGTGGACTCTTCTCAGAAAAGGATTTTTTTAAACCAGCTTAGTCAGCAGTCACCTTTCTTGACTCCCTGCAGGTGAGGGCGACATGCAGGCAAAGCAAAAGGTTGGGATGGGGGCAGCTAAAATGAGCTGCTTGCAAAAAGGAGTGATGTTTAATGATTAAGCACAGTGCAAAGAAATCTTCAAATCTTTGACTCAGTCTCCTCCCCCTTTCTATAAAAAGTTTCCCTTTCCAAGCAGAAACAAGACTAAAGCTCTTGTGGTGAGCTCCACCTGAACTGCTGCATCATGCTATATTGGGAAGGCAGGAGAAGGAAAACTGTGATTCCTCACTTGAAACAGCAGTCTGAAGTCTAGTGCCCTGTTGGCACACAAGCCTGCTCTCAAGTTGTGGAGAAGTTTCCTGTTCTTGGCAAGGAGC
The DNA here is from genome assembly GCA_013399695.1 of Formicarius rufipectus. Classification (NCBI taxonomy): domain Eukaryota; kingdom Metazoa; phylum Chordata; class Aves; order Passeriformes; family Formicariidae; genus Formicarius; species Formicarius rufipectus. The sequence goes on along the minus strand of VXAU01004320.1, from coordinate 548,623 downwards.
CCATTACAAGGGTAAACCTCACATTGAGGCTGATCCAGTGCCTGCTAAAGACAGGAGGAACATATCCACTAGTGTCTAGGAGTCCTGAATGCAGGATTTCCTTTCCGTTTAAGAGGTAAATGAACTCTTTCCTCCAAAATCCACCACTGTTCCTCCTCCAGTGGCAGTGGGACGAAAAAGTCAAATGGATACTGTGTTTCTGTTTTATATAAAGCATCACGTGACCCTGTTCAACATGAGCTGATAGCATGGTAAAAGCATCAGGAGATTTCCAAAACTCTCCTGAGTGCTGCACTTGTGCAGCTGCACCAATAAGAGCTATAGAAGGAAGATATGGAGATGGGTTCCTACTGATCAGACAACATGAAGGAAGCAAAATTTGATATGCCCTTATAAAAAGGCATATCCCAAAAGGAAAAGCAGAAGCCTTAGGTATAAAATACCAATGTTTGTATGAGTGTAAACAGCTAGAAAGGGATCAGAGACTCCACATACAATGCTTCTTTATCTTCTTGCAGAGGCTTCCATCATCACCATATCTGACGTCCTCTGTATTTTCTCTAGGGTACTTTTTGGCACTATGTTCTGCCTAGTTTTGAATTAAGCAATGATTCTTTTGCCTTTTACTTTGGGACTCTATTTCACAATTACTCCTAGCCAGCTTTTTCAAACCAGAAGTTCACATGTCAGGAAAATTACATAATTGTTTTTCCTTACAGTTTTCATGACATGTTCATAATTTCAGTAGAAAAAGGTCTGTGTTTTTACTTATCCAAACCCCAATTTTATAAATGATTTATTAAGCATTTATTGCTTAAGGACCCCAAAAAGTGTTGAAATTCTTAAACTTATTTACCCAAACTATAATTTTATAAATGATTTATTAAACATTTATTGCCAAAGGACCCCCAAAAATTGAAATTCTTAAACTTATTCTTTATTTACTAAGCAGCACAACCTTCAAAATTAAATCTTATTTTATGGCAAAGGCAGCCATTTACTGGTTTCACATCTGCCAATATAGCACCAAGATCAGGTAACTCCAGTGAGTAATAACTGAAGTTTCATGCCTGGAAAGGTTTTGATGGGATTCAGGTTTAATTTTAAATTTCAACATTGTGTTCTACTTGTGTGCTTTCTACAATCCAAAATTACCTCCTTCTTTGGCATTTGTATGAATTGCAGACACAAACATCATGCACAGATAACTTTATCAATAATGTCAGCCATGCTTAGCTGCAGTTTCCTGAAGAGATTTTTTTTTTTAAATCCCAAACCCTTTTTTGTACAACTTATTTACTCCTTCAAAAGTAAAAAAAATTATGTGTATTTGGAGAAAACGCACAATTCAGGAGAGCTACTGAAATGACACAAAAATAAATAATACACTATTAATTTAAAGGAAGTTCTCAAACAGTTGCAATGTAACTTCTTTAATTTAGTGGATTTACTTTAAGTAAGGTGATAAAATTCACAGCTTCTTTTCACAGCTTCACTGGGGCCATAAAACCAGTGTCTTTGCCTCACATTCAGAAATAGAATGGAAATACTTTACTTGCTTATTTTGAAGATAAATATATGTTTGTGTTTCAGGAGATGATGTCAGACCAGTATCTGCCAAAACGCTCATCCCCTTTGTTAAAATGTTCCTCACTGATGTGCTAGAAAAGTGTCCAGAAATGAAAAAATCGTTCTCCCGGAGTTGAAATTCTCATTAGTATTTGAGTTCAGTACAGTATTCACATAACAGGAAGCTTAATGTTCACAGTTTAGAGGACATTTTATGCTTTGCAGAGTGCGTTGCAGGGAGTGCTTGCTCACTGCTGAAATATGGTTCTTTCTCTAGTGGGTGCCCTCAGACCAGTAGATTACACATTACAAGTCATGTAGGGAACACACTGCCACAATACACCGTTGGTCAAAAACAGATCTGTCTCTGCTATGACTAATAAGGACATTCTTAATGTACATTAGGAAGGAAATAAAATGAGTGTCGATTCCCATGCCTCAGAAAATCAGTCCAGTATAAATAGTTAGATCAGGAAAGGAAAATCTTCCTCTAATGAACAGACAGCTATGAATGCTTCTTTCAACTGGTTGTTGTTAGAAGTAAAGGAGAGAGGAAAACAGCTGGTCTAAGTGAGGTTCATGATGAAGAATATTAAAGACAAGAATCAGAAATTAATGGAACAATTAATGGAAAATAATTTGTCCCAATATGATCTCATGTCATATTTTGTCATGCAAATAATTTCACATTAACTTGGATTTGTAGTCAGAAGGACCAATCTGACCAATTTAGCCCAGGTTGGAGTTGACCATTTAATTATGACAATGAGAATATTACTTAAAACAGAGAACATGGGCAACTGTAGCATATAGGTGGTGTTTCAGTGATCATCTAGGGAACAGTATGATGTAAGGTTTGCACAAATGATGTCTAAAAGAAGTAGACAGAAGCATGCACATTAAAATTATGTGACTATCAAATCAATGTAAGACAGGGATAGCATGTAGGAAAAATTGAGGAGGGACTAACAGAAGTGGAGCAGACATTAGTAAAGCGAAGTCATGTACTTGAAGATTAGTAAGAATTTCTTTGATACACTAAGAACTGAACCACAAATGACAAAGAAGGGAAAAGACCCAAGTATGCTATTTATAAACTGACATATAATCACACGTGAAAGTGTCATAAAACAGGACAACATAATTCTGAGATATAGCAGGCAAGGTATAACCCGGTCAAATCTAAGAAGTACTGTGAGTATTCCATAGGACACTGGAAAATGTCTTTCCAGATACTGTCTATAATTTCAGTCAATTACATTAAAAAATTTAAAATAATTACAATCAAACCCAAAGTTTAAACTGTAACCAGTGGAGAGAACTGCTAAGGTGAATAGGGAAGGGAAGACATTAGTTTATTAGAGGAGACTAACAGAGCTTGGCTTCTTTAGCTCTACAAAGCAAAGGCTGAGACACCAGATAATTGCTTTCTATGTGGGTTCAGGAAGCAAGCTGAAAGAAGAAAACACTATTTCAACTTAAAGTTGGCACAGGAACAAATGGGCATAAACTGGCTTTTGAAACCATACTTGTGAGTTCCTTCCAACTCAGCATATTCCGTGATTCTGTGATCTAGCCTGGAAGTCCTAAGAAGGATGCAAGTTGTTGGAAGAGCTAGTCGTGGAGCAGCTTTCCAAAAGACATTCTTGGCTCTTGCTCCAAGCTAGCTTTAGATTAACATTAGTTCATACTGATGAAGGATTACGTGCAGTTGGTTCTGTGACAGCAGCAAGGTCTTCACATCAGCCCTGTGTTACTGATTAGTGACAGCAAGAATGCTAGAGCAGACTCACGGAAGGAGGGCCACGTGCCATTGTTAACATTCACAGAGAGGCAGATGATGTCAGGTTATACAAGCTTATTAAATTGCTGCACACTAAACAGATACCATCAGTGACAGTATGGAGGGTTCTCACCATCTTTTCCTTTCTTTACAGATGTTTGTGAAGCTTTAAATGTGACAGTCTCTCCTGGACCGACAGTGCAATACTTGGAGGGAGAGAATGCTACCCTTTACTGCCACATTTCTCAAAAGAGAAAGACAGACAGTTTGCTGGCTGTGCGGTGGGTCTTCGCTGCATCACCTACCCAGGAGCATTTGATGATCAAAATGACAAAGTTTGGGTCTGTCCAGTATTACGGAAATTATACTCACCATTTCCACAAGCAAAGACTTCATCTTCTTAAAGAGAAACATGGAACTATGTACAAATTTCTTATTTTAAGCCTGCAGCAAACAGATCAAGGACATTATATATGCAAAGTCCAGGAAATTGGCAAACACAGGAATAAGTGGACAGCATGGTCAAATGGCACAGCAGCTACTGAAATTAGAGGTGAGAGATTACTGATTTCAAGCCTATACCTTTTGCTTGTCCTCTGATCCCTTTTTTTTTTCTTGCAAGTTCATCCATAAGACACTTGAACTTCGGTTACTTTTAAGTGTAATCTGTAGATATGAGAAGAAAACATAGCACTCAATTTCTTTACTTATGCCTTATAATCTAAACATTATTCAGCCCATAATAAAATGTAAAGAAGTAAGAAGGTTGGTAGGTTTGTAGAAGGTAGTCTATTTTCATTGTCTTTTATCAGAATAGCAGTAATTAAAACTCCTTTCCATTCTGCTACAGGTCTGTGGTAGGTTAATCTTGGCTGGACACCAGGTGGCATTAACTCCATCCCAGCCAGACACCAAGGTCCCTACAGCTTTGCTGTTGGGAATAAATACATGTCATTGTTATTTAAATACAAAGAGACTGAAACAGGAGAAAAACTAACATATTGTCTGAAGAATGTTCAGTGAGTCTGTCAGAAATAGAAACATTATATTTTAGATCTATGTTCTGCCTCTCAGTGTTTCCCTTGCTTTTAGTTCTAGTCTAGCAGGACTTCTAGTGTCACTTCTGTACTATTGTTTATACCACTTGTAGCCAGAAAGCAGCGACTAACCTACTGGTATTGAACTTTGGATAAAAAAGCAATGAGTGACAGATGTGAAACAAGTTGAAAACAAGCCATGTCTTTGGACGCTCGAATCTTACGCCATCACACCCACACTTTCAGAGATGGGTGAAACTGGATTTAGAGAATAGACGCCACAAAATTAATGTTAGATGGGAATCTAGCTATCATTTGTGGCTTTATGAACAGAAAAGTTGATTTCCCACAGGGCAAAGTCTAAAGATAATGCCAGAAAGCAGGTAAGAGTGTTTTCTCATTCACTGAATGATGGAAGTTCTTAAATGCCTATGGTGAAAAGTATGGATTTGTCAGGAGTACTTGCAAAGGGAATGGCATGTTCCAAGTAAGTGGCAGCAGAAATAAAAAAACAATATAAAATATTCTTACATCACCTGTCATACCTGTCCTCACAAAAAGCTACCCTGAATCTTTCATAGCTTCTCAGGCCATTGCTAATTATAACACAGAAGCTTCTCATTGCTCTTCATAGTGAAAGTGTGAGGTTCAGATCAATTTAGTTATTGCAAGGGAAGAAATTTGTAACTTTGCTGTCCAGTCCTTAAATAATATTTTCCCCCTGATTTCTAGTATAAGTTATTAATACATAATCAATATAGGGATTTCAGACTCATGACTTCATCATTTTCACACTCTCTGCTCAGCTGTATTCTCTCTGCTTCAAATGTGACCCAAAGCAGATCAGGAAACCTGAGGCAAGGGAGAAAGCTGGCCAACCTGCAGACTAAACACACTGACAGTACGCCCTATGGGGATCTGAGGCAAACATCACAACCACCCTGGCCCTTGAAAGAGCATTTATTCTAATTCTATATCCAGATTAAAGATATCAAACGATGTGGGGAAAATTACACATCTTTAAGTGCCATAACAACTGTCTTACTGCTTAAAGCCTCTTTACTGGAAACAAAGGACAGCCTTTACTAGCGTTCTGCTAATGAACCGTGAGCGTACAGAACTTGCTATACTCAGGAGGGAAGGCAACTCTTTTCCGAGTAGCAGTAAAGTTTCCAATTTTCCCGACAGTAACACTTGGGCTTTTCAAAGAAATTTTATTCCAAAAACATTTTGTATTTTGTATTATGATCGGTTATACTTTTTATTGCAAAGGGATTTATTTATATTACAGTTAGATCCAGGATGCAACAAAAGGAGCAGTACAAATTGCCTGAAGCATTTGGGTACTTGAGTTGTACTGCTTGTGCTTTATCAAATCAGGTGACAGTGTTCCAACGCATCACAGTTGTCTAACATTTTGTTCCAGTTAATGTGTCTGCAGTAATGCCCAAATTCAAAATAGTATCTTTATGCTACAGTACCAGGCAAATTTCTGAAAACTTTGCACATCAAGCAGAGGCAGAAATAGCATAGTCTCTGTTTTTTTTTTTAGTTCACACAGGAAGAGCAGGTGACTGTGCAAGACAGAAACTTTCAGAGAGAAAAGAAAAAGCTCATTCTACTTCTTCAAAATCTTAACTTGCTCTGGACGCAAAGGGATGGCTGGATTTGTATCTACTGCTGTGAATTTATTGAGATTTTGTTATTTGCCAGAAAGTTTTCAGGTGTAAATTTGTGTAGGCCATTATTTCGTCCAACACATAAATTTATATACAAATACACATATTGGAGTTGTGGAAAAACAGTTGAGTTATAGGCTACAGTTACTTATTGCCTAATAATGGCAGTTAAAAGTTTAGCTACATATCTGGCTTCTGCTTTAGGGGCAGAAAACATTTCTTCAGAAAAGAAACCTCATTGATGGAGTCCTTACAGTCTCTCATTACTGCACTTATATCAACTACAGCAACTTTGTAGTGTTTTCAGAAGGTCCAACTGAAATTTGAACTGTTGCAGCTTGCCCCTTTAGATGTAGTGAATACAAGACATCAAGTAGGATATAGAAAATACTGTTAAATCTTCTTAGTAAAACCAGGAGAAATCCATGTGCTGATTTTACCAAAAAGTGTCTCCTACTTCAGCCATGCAATGTCTCCTCTATAAACTAAAGGTGAACTTTTCCCCTTCTCCCATCTTCTTATCAAAGGCATCTTCTCCTTTCCTGTGTTTGTGTGGTCAAGTAGTAGTACAGAATGGTCTTCAGTGTAGTACAGAATACACCAGAAAACTGTGCCTGAGACAAAAAAAATAAAAAACGTTTTCCCACTCCCTATCAGAAAACTCAAAATAGTCAGTAATCTTCTCAGAACAATATGCAGGACCTCCAAAACATCATTTACAGTCAGGTAATCCCTCAGGGTACTGCACATCTCTTAGGAAGAGCAATATATGTTCCAAATGGTTTACAATCCAAGAGAAGAGACTTCTTTTCTTGGGGCAAACATAGAAAATTAAGCACTCCAACTATTATCTTATTGGTATGGGCAACAAAAACAAGAAGAGGTGATCCCAAGAAGCTGTCTTCTTGAGAAGTTTAGTCTAGTCCAACCTCACTGCTCAAGTAGAGTCATCCTAGAGCACATTGCAGAGGATTCTGTCCAGCCAGTTCTTTAATATCTCCTGTGAGGGAGACTCTGGGCAATCTGCTCCAGTATGTGATCACCTCCATAGTAAAGAAGTTCTTTCTCATATTCAGGTGGAACTTCCTGTGCATCAGTTTCTGCCTGTTGCTTCTTGTCCTAGTGCTTGGCACTACTAAGAAGAGCTAGGCTCCATTCCCTCAGCACTCTCCCTTCAGATACTTAGAGACATTGATAAGGTCCCCTCTCAGTTGTCTCTTCTCAAGGCTGAATGGGTCCAGCTCCCTCAGCCTTTCCTCATAAGAGAAATGCTCCTGTTCCCTAATCATGTTACCCTCTGCTGGACCTGCTCCATGAGCTCCATGTGACTCTTGTACTGAGGAGCCCAGAACTGAACACAGCACTGCACTGGTGCATGGGGTTATTCTTCCCCAGGTTCAGAATCCTGCATTTGCCTTTGTTGAATTTCAGACAGTCAAAGACCTGTCAAGGTCCTTCTTAAGGGCTGCACAGCACTCTGGGATATCAGTCGCTCCTCTCAGCTTTGTGTTGGCAGAGTTTACTTCATTGCTAAGCATTGCTAGAACAACTTACCTGTTTTTTTAAAGAGCTGTGCCTGATGTGGCTGGCTCCCAGTCAGCTCTCAGGAAGTCTTCAGATTTGTGTCCTTCAGTAAAGTTACTGTTTTTTCCCATTATTTTTTTTAACTTAACTTCTAAGACTTAGAAATACACTACAGTGTTAAATCTTCTCATTTTTAACTGTAAGAGAAAATAAATTCTCATTCTCTTGAGCATAAGTTGTCCATCTCCTCTCTTAGAAGTAGCCTGGTCCAGAAAGACAAACAGCAACCCTAGAGGTATGAGTTTGGGATAACAGAAACAAGAGTCAGAATAAAACCAGCTACATACAGCATTAATGGTAGCTTTTCCCCTGAGGTACTCTGAACATCCCCACGAAGCCATTACAGACCTTTCAAGCATATGGCCACCCTATTCCAAGGCCTAGGCTCTTCCAAAGCATGTTTCTGTTCTCTTCCTGTTGTTTTCTGCATGTAAACTTCAGTTGAAGAGCCACACATCACATCTTGCCCAAAATAAAAGGACAACAGGGAGGCTGTCTCAAGCCATATTATACTTGTGGGGTATGCCAAGCCATATGAGATTTGCTGGAAGATATTCTTGTAATGCTGTAAATGAAGGATTTAGTTGAAACATAATTATCCTGTGAGATAAAGTAAGATCTTGATGCACTGAAATCTAAGGCAGAATAAGTTTACTTCAAGAGGCCCAAACTTTTTATGCCTTACAGTTTTTCAGTCCATGTTATGTCTTTGTTTTTTTCAGTGATTTCATCAAAATCTTCTGATCATCCTACTATCAAGAAAAATCATGAAGCTTGGAAGTTTTTTGAAGGTAAAAATGCATCTAGCTGCTACTACTTCTATACACAGTGTTAGTTTTGTCCAAAGCTACAGGACAACCGAAGTGCCCCAAATCAGGACCAATTTTGCTAGTTCCTGTGCAAACCTTGCCGGATAAACCATCCCGCAAAGTACAAGGTGGACAAAAGAGAATGGAAGAGTCCAGCTTCAGTTTCTCATATATTTGTTATGGTCAGTGGGAATTTCACAGAATATTCTGAGCTGGAAGGGACCCACAAGGATCATTGAGTCCAACTCAAGTGAATGGCCCATAGTGGGACCTTTGTGTTATTAGCGCAATGCTTTAACCAGCTGAGCTCATCTCAGGGTCAACAATCTATGCCTGGCTAATCACACAATGCAAATGCAGACCTGTATTCAGGAAAGTGTTGAGCATGTCTGCAGAGGTTCCAAGCACTCTACACTTGCCTTAGAAACTGCCTGGTAAACATGTTTGACACTGCAAGAGCATCTTAAAGTTCCCTTGAGTTTCAAGGCAAGCTGTATTTTCTGTTTAGATTAGTGGACAACTGTTCCATGAGACTATAATCCAGAATTTGCATGCTGTTACGACTCTCTCCTCCTCCTCCCCTCCCAGTCCAGAGTGCTAGTGAAGTGCCAGCACAGCACTTACAACTGCTGTGCTTCCTGCCAGGCAGGAATGCTCACTTAGAGGATGGCCCTGATTCTGTGGGGAGCCTTGCTTTTTAAACCATAATTTATAAACTATATTGTTGCACTGCGTAAGGGGAATGAAACACATAACTGCAGGTCAGGGGTCCAGTTCCAGCAATGCTATTTTCTACAAGAACACTTGACCTCTGAGGCTTGGTTTCCTCTCTGTGAAGCAGTGAAGAAGGCAATATTCCCCCCTAAGGACATTTCAAGACATTAATGGTTAGAGCATCCTTAAAGTACTCTATTTAGAGTTCTAGTAAAAGCAGAAATAAGTCATTAAAGATTTTTTCTCCTTCTGGACAAAATACTCCATCTTGATCTGCCATGGTACAACTCCTGTCAGCTCCACTGGGAACATGGTACAGCACCTGAATAAAAGCCCTAAAGGGACATTGAGGCTGTAGTTTGAAAAAGAAGAAAAAAATCATACGAAGATTTCAAGCCAGTGCTGCCAGCAGAAAAAGTAATTGTAGATTTTCTTCCTTCTTCCCGAGCCACTCAGCACTCCTCCCACTGCCACTTTTCTTGTATGGTTTGTGTGTTTGTTTTTTTAGTTTTGTTAAAAAAAAAAAGAAAGTACAGCTGTTTGAGCTGGGAAACAATCCAACTGAAGTCCTTTTGGATTTTGTGTTGCCACTCAAAACAAACCAAACCCAACAAAAACAAAACAAAACAAAAAATCCCAAACCAAAACCAACCAAACAAGCCACCAAAAAAACAAAACAAAATAAAACGAGCACAAATCAGTCCTATGCTTGCTCCTAAAAGTCAGCTCTCATAAGTGTAGTTACACCTATTTGCATTTATGGGTACTTCAACGAAATATTAAACTGAGCAGGATACTATAGGAAAGTTTCAAGAGGGTTAAACTACTTCTGAACTGTAACCTTACATCTTTAGGGCCAGAGTCTATTTAGATCTTGTAGATGTAAGTTTTTTCTATTGTGCCATCATGAAGAATACAGCTGCAACATTGACTGTCATCTGTGCTTGGTTTTCAGATCTATATGTGTATGCAGTGTTTGTGTGTTCCATAGGAATCATCAGTGTCCTCCTTTTTACACTTGTCATTCTCTGTCAGTCACTTTTGAACAAGAGGAGATCCACAGGTGAGTGAGATGTAATTCTTCATGACTGCAAAGCCCTTAATCAAAAAGGGAGACGGGGGAGAGGAAAAGAGGATGCAGAAGAAGCAGGAAAAATAAATATTTCTTTGCCTTGACTTTAATTAAAAAAAAAAAAATTGTAAGAAAAAAATTCTGCCAGCCAAACAGGAACAAAGGCATTTTCCTCCCTTTGAGGAGCTATTTCTCTTTCAATTTGCTTTGGACTTTTCAAAAATCTTTTCCCCTTTGCACAAGCCTAAATTGAGGTTTGTTAGGACTTACGTCAAAAGAGACCAAGTGCTGTATCATTAAGATGCATTCTGACCAGTATCTAGCATTTTACAAGAATCACGTTTCTGCAGACATGTAGGGGAGTTTCAAAGCAGTCTTGCTTTGTGCTGTTTTATTCTGCATTCCCAAATAGCTCTCAGTATTCTTGGGAATATAAGGGGTTTTATTAGCACTCCCTCATTTGTATAGCATTTTTTGAAACTAAAGCATCATTTCAACATTCAAATCTGCCTTTTATTTCAAGATCAACATTACTGTTTCATTCTTCTCTTCCTCAGAGAGGTTTTCTTAGGGAGACTACATCTGAATCAAAGCAGTCCTGTTTCAAACAAAAAAACTGTTTCAGATCCATGAAGTAACCAGTGTAGGATCTACTTTCATTTCTGTTTAAATGTGGTTTATTTGGAGATCTCACACAAGCTGCAAGGATGAGATACCAACATGCTTAGCAGTCACTATGTTAGAGGAGAGTGAAAGGACCACCTCTGAACAAAAGGTTTCAGAAGGAGCTTGCTTAGTGATTTGTCTTGTTAATGACAGGAGAGAATCATGGCTTTGGTGCTTCTGCAGCACTCCATGCATACCGTGAAGGAATGAGTGACTCAGATACACAAGTGAAAAGACATGTAAACCAAAAATAGATATATAGAGAAGCCCTTGTCTGACCACAAACACATTTCAGGCTGTGGCTCCACCTTCCTGGTAGTGTTTTTAGCAGGGTAACTGATTCTAACTGAACCCAGCAACTCGACTTGCCAAGAGGAAGGAGCAAGATCGATGTTATTCTTCCTACCCTGTTAAGTGATGACAAAGGTTTTGTGCCAAGGGAGCACACACACTTAAGTATGTTGGTGGCGGTGAGTCACTCTGAAGCCACAAGCACCAGACTGATGCATCCCAGTTTTCATGAGCAGACCCAGTTCTTGGGTTAGAATTTACTTCTCTTTTTGGCAGTTTACACTGGTATAAGCATACAAGCAGCTTGGACAAAAGGCCTCTTTACAATGAACCAACACCAGTTAAATATATACAATATTTATGTTGTACATATTAATATCTATTAATGCATATATATTAATATACAATATAGAATAAGCATATACAATAGAGAAAAAGTAATTTCTTCTGAGTTGCTAAAACCTTTCTTTGCTACCCTAGTATCTGAATAATTGCAGTCTTCACCACATTTTTATTTAGGTGTTGAATACTATGCAGTAACCACTGGCAGCATTAAACTTAAGAATTCAATGGAAATATTACACAATAAACCTTAGCAGACAGCTAGTCATATACAATTACAAGATTTTCAGGCAAATTGTTCAGCTGGAACCACCTGATCAGAGTATTTTCCAGAGCCACATTAATTGGCTCAGCACCCAGTCAAGCATCAGGGTAATAAAATTTCTGAAACATCAGTGGAAGAAGCACCAGTGATGAGCAAAGTCTCCACCAGCCCCACATTTCTTTTTCTCCCCACAGCCTCTGAGATATGTCCCACGTTCAGCCCTGAGCCTCTGATCACAGAGCAGCACTTCCCTGAGCAGTGCTGTTTCTACTTAGCACATGGACATGCGGCACAGAGAGCCCTCCCCTCCCTCATAGCTCCTCTACCACCTGCAGAAGCACCTTTCAGGGGTTACAGTCTGACCACAAGATACCCACCCTGGTAGCCAACAGCAGTGCTCTCTGATTTGATCTATTAGCACAAGGCATTATTCCTTAAAAACCATTATCATACCTCCTCTCCAGTACTAGCACTCTGTACCTCCCATCTAGGCAGGGCTAGACAGGTGCAAGTGTTCATGTGAAAAGAGCCTGCAATAAATCATGAAGTCCATCCTTTCCTGAGAAAAGGAGAAAAGACTGTCAGCAAAGCAGTCCTCCCTCTGCATAACCCTAAGCCTCCCAGCAGGCTCCGGGCACAGCCTTCTTCCACATGCAGTGAGGTGGCTGCCACATCATCTTCCTCAGAGGTCCTAAAGGAGAAGCTTCGCTTTACTTTTCCATTTGAGACCAGGTCAAGGGCCCAGGACAATCAAAGCTGTCTCCTCACTTCACCTCACTGGGCAAACTTGTATCAGGGCTTCTCCCTGAATCTCTCCAGTTACCCCTCTCCTGCCACAGAGACAGCAACAGCTTCACTCTCCCACCACTGCGGCTTCCTCTCCCCAGTTACTCAGCCCAAACTGCACAAGGAGAGTTGCTTCTGCCCCACTCACACAGACGGGTGTGGAGGCAGACACCAAAGCACAGGGAGAAGAGGGAAGCAAAATTGCCCACCCTCTCAAAGGGCAGCCCAGCATCATCTGTGACAAAATGGAACTCATATCTGAACTAAAAGTTGGAATTGGCCAGGATGAAGGTGGAGAGTGGTTGAGTCGCCATATCTGGAGGCATTTAAAAGACATGTATATGTAGCACTTAGGGACAGTTTTTGGTGGTGGACCTGACATTGTCAGGGTTAACGGCTGAACTCAATGATCTTAGAGATCTTTTACCTCTAACATCATATCATTAAAACCTAAATGATTTCATGATCCCTCTGCAGTGTTTCTCTGTGAAACCTGAGCAGATCCTGGCTCACCTCAGGGCTCTGGCATGAGAAGGGTAACACTGAACCCAGTTCCTCACTGAAGGAGCTCTCAGTTTGACTAGGTTGGCACTGCATGTGAGGCTGGCCCATAGCACAGAGAGCTGTGGGAAGCAGCAGTGGTTGCCACGGGCAGTCCCTCTGTGGTTCTGGTAGAAGCCTTTGCCCATTTGTTACAGGGTGATTGCTCCCCCTAATTCCTGGTTCAAAAGATTGGAATATTTACTGCAGTGCAAAACAAAATAACGTATACTTAGAGATGCTCAAAAGTGTGTGAACACTGTACTTGAGCATCCCCTTACTCGTGAAGGGTCAGGCATACTGTTCTTCTGTGCATTTAAAAAAGGCCTGACAGGTAGAGGGAAGCACTGCCTTGCATGGTTTAGACATGGCTCCTGTGTTAGCCCTAGCTCCTGGAGCTCTCAGCTCCCTTCTCCTTAGGATGAAAACACACCTTCTAGGAGCTGTGCAACTCCCTTGGAATGGGAAGATTTAGGTAAGACCAAACCCAAAAACTTTCCTATAAAGAGAGGCATAGTCACATAAGTGCACTGCTGTCTGGTTTTCACGGCTCCTTAAGGAACCGAGAGCAAGAAGGGAGGGAGGTTGTCTATGTTGTATCCAACTTCACATCATGACCCAGAGGTGCACCCTCTCATCCTTCTGAGAAACACGTTGGCAATAGGTCGACCAGAAGAACCAATCTGTCCTATGAGAGAAGCATAGAAATCATGAAGCCACAAAAGAGCTTAATAACCCTGGCTCCTGAAAGGCTGCAGCAGGGGCAGCTGTCCTTGCTCAGAACTACTGACTCAAAGGAATATGAAGCAGAAGGATTTACACAGCTCACACACCCAGCTGTCAGGGACAGGACAGTGGCTGGACTGAACTTCTGATCTGCTCCCAAGGGGCAACCCCTTTATGCCTATGGCCACAATCTAACTTGCGTTAGGAACAGCAGTGGCTCCTGTGGGTGAATAGTTTATTTCAGGCTTCTGGAAATAAATACAGGCACCACAAGGGAAATAAAAATCTTCAAAGTAAAATTACTGGCCTGCTGTGCTTTTCCTTAGCAAGCTGTCTTTTGGCTGGGCTGGCCACTGGAATGTGTGTTGCCCAGCACTTCCACAGCAGATTTTTGTTGTTGTTTGATACATTCCCCTCTCCCAAGTCTATCTATTGTCTTTGAGTTAGACTACATTTTAATGCACAATATAATATATGGTGATGATCAGTAGTTCTCCCAGTGTAACAATCTGGCAACTCCACAGTCTCAACAACACAAGTCTATCTGCAGTGGCCTTTTGTTAACTCATAAACTGTGCTGGTGTGAAGCCACATTTTCTCTCTTTTTTTCTTTTCTTTAACAGTGAAACACTACCTGGTGAAATGCCCCCAGAACAGGTAGGAGATTATATATCTCTTTACTATAACCCAAAGCACCAGTTCTGGTGTTGTTTTGCTAAGTATGCTGAAGATGAGTAGTGTTTTCCAAAATGTCTGTGGAAAGATAAAGAGTTCCAGGTCCATGACTCGTGAATGTGCCTGCTGTGCATGAAAAGGGAGGTCTGCCTGGGCTATCTGTGGGTCCTGAAGGCACTTCAGTGACATGCCTTGCTTACTGAAGGATCCTGATTTCATCCTGTGTGGCTTTACACCTCACCAGATGGTAATGACTTACACCATCCATGTAGTAGAACAAATTCCTGTGTTACCCAGTGATTCCCACACCCAGGAACAGGGAATGGGGCTCAAAAGCAGATTTTCAAGGCCCACAGTCTATTCCCTGATAAAGACTCTAAGTGATGGGAAAAATTCTACTTCTGTTGCAGTCATTAACTACTGTCCCTTTAAATACCACTGGCTGCCAAAAGTTTTTGTTGGTGTGGTGCTATAAAACCGATTTCTAATGCATGATTTTCCTGATATATATATTGTGCTGGAACTACAGTAAAAAAGTATGACAATACTTTACAAACAAAAAAGATGAAAGAGGGATGCCTCGTAATAACACAAAAACACAGCTGGTTCCCAGTTTTCAGTGACATAAAACATGTGTTTCCAGCCTTGTAGTTTAAATCCAGTACATCTTGGTATCACATACTGTTTCTCACAGTATCTTTAGACACTACAGGATTCAATGCCAAGTATAGCACACACTAGATCCTCCAACAGTGTGATTTTTAGTGCATTCTCATGGCATTATCACTGAATTCAATCTAACTGACACTCAGATGGAAGTGAAGTCACAACAAAGCAGCACGGAGTTCAGGAGAGGTCAGAACAAACTGAAACTTTCATGTTATTAATGGAAAGATCTTTGTTCTGTGACCCTGACCAGCCATTGCACCACACCAAAAATTTACAGAGACAGCTCAGCAGTTTGTATTTTTCCCTGGATGTTTTCTCTTTACCCCTTCTTTATTAGCTGCTGGGACAAAGTTGGAGTTATAAGAACAAACAGAAAAAGAATGGGGATGGGGACGAAATCAAAGTAGATTGGCGGGGAACACAAAAAGAGAAGAAAACTGAGACCCAACTGAAAAAATGGAGCATGGCAGTCAGACAAAAAGACTCATACTACAAAATCTGCCTCTGTGGGAATAGATGATGTGGCAGTGATACTACTGCAGACACTAAACTTAGGAGGCTGAATAGCAGAGAGAAAACAAGCCAGTGTGATTTCTTCACCATAAAATAGAATCTCCAGAAGTGAAGGAAATGTGTGACTCTAGATGGATAAAAATACAGTTTCATGTTTTTCAGTGTGACAAAATACACTAATGAAATTCTTGGTCACACAAATGCATGGCTAAAGTGCATTGACTTCAGGGCTTTAAAATTAAATAGCTATGAAAATGTTACTAGTATCATAATTTTTGTAATGTTTCAAACATAGTACCTTTTATTTTCCACCCGCTGCTCAAAACACAAGCCATTAATTCCTTTGAACTCATTGCTCTTCATATGCACATGCCTGGTCTTGGAACTTATTCCAACACATTTAGACCCAAAACCCAGTGTCTGAATACCCATTAGGCCAAACTAATTTGCATGAGATTCTTGCCATTTAAAATTACTACACTGTGAAAAATTCAGCCTTGATTAGAGAGGCTCAAATCAAACTCCCTTAGTGACATTTCAAACACAGAGCAGAATCCAGTTTCAAAATTAC
Source organism: Formicarius rufipectus (assembly GCA_013399695.1). Taxonomy (NCBI): domain Eukaryota; kingdom Metazoa; phylum Chordata; class Aves; order Passeriformes; family Formicariidae; genus Formicarius; species Formicarius rufipectus. Next base: position 532,332 of record VXAU01004320.1, on the reverse strand, counting down.
ATTAATAGTCTGGTGTCTAAGAAATGTCTGTACTCCCACTGCAGTAATACCTAAGCATCTTAAAATATTTTATGTCTTGTCATCAGAAAAGTGTTTTTACTTTTAATTGGAATCTGAAGTGCAACAGGCTAAAGTGATTTGTCCCAGGTCTCACAAAATAGCCGTGGTAGAAAAGAAAATTAAATCCAGATTTCCTGAGTAGAACAAAGCTAATGTTAGGTTTTGGTTTGCTACTTGACCAACAACAAATTAAGGGAAAAAAAATGAGTTAACCAAAACCCATTTCTTTACCACATTTTAAAAATAACTATCTAAATAAAAAAGTGCAGTTATTTTTGGTTTTCCAAACCATCTAATTCCCTTTTCTGGTGTTTTCTTTCAATACCCTTCTTACTATTATTTTCCTTGTTATTGGATCATTTTGTCAGTTTTCAAATCCAGAAACCACCAGGAGGTGTAGCCTTTAAAACAGGACTTTTTTTCCTCCCTGTTCTTTATATTTATTTTGGCCTGAACTCTGAAGTCCCTCAGTGACTGCTCTTCTGGAGCAAATAATTTGTAATTTGAGGTGAATTAAGTGCTCACCTCAGAAAGCTGTCCATTTCAACACCTTGGTTCCACAGTGCCAATCTAACACAATCTAACAGCAAATTCCTCCGGACTGAACTAGGACTGAGTACCCAGTCCATCCCTGGCACCTTTCCACACAGCTCCCCTGTCTGTTAAACATCTAAGCACCTTCCATTTAACCCCAGTGAATTTTCTGTCATCCCCCTTTAGACTGCTGACATGGAGAAATGCCTGATTTAGATGACAACAGGAAAAGTTCCAAGTCCTAGACTCTAATAGGGATAGTGTAGACAGAATTCTAGTAGTTTCCCAGCTCTTGGAACAGCCACACCCTCCAGGGAAACTTGCTGTCCTGGTTCCATGATTATTAGACACATTTCACAGGTTATTCTCTCTAACTCCTGTATTTTTCTTGCTCTCTAAAAACTCATTAGATCCTCCAAAAAATGCACAAGATGACATTGTGCAAAGAGAAGCCAGGAGGCTGGAGGAGGAGCTGGAGATAAAAAACTAACTTTCCTTTTAGACATAGAACAAGACAAGCTCACAAAGAGGCAGTGTTTCAGAGCCAAGGAGTCCTTTCTGAGCCTCCTTGTTTGGTTTGAGGAGCTCAGTTCTAAGATAGCAAGTATAGTTAGTGTATCTCCCAGAATTAGTTAACCCTCTATGGTACTGGCATTTAAAAGAAATGTGTAAGTCACAAATAAATTTCACTTTTTCAGTGGCAAAGCAGGTATAACAACTAATGCAATGAATTGACACTAAGCCTTTTTATATATTTTGCTTCAAGAAGCTATATCAGAACAATAGTATCTTTAAGCTACATGTCTGCCTTAATGACCTTGGATTATTAAGCCCCCCCAAAATTTAAAAAAAATCATTCTCATCCCCTGTTTGGTATTTTTTTTCTTTGCAGTTTGCTGTTTGGGCAAAGGAGCCAGGCAGGACAGTTTCATTTCCTGCTGGTTTTAAACAATTTCATGGCTTGATTTTAGTATAAAAGCAAATGGTTGTTGTGGGGTAAGTTCATAATAATGCAGGCAGACTTTGAAATTATTTCAATGCAACTCTCGGTTTACATAAGTGGTTGATTTATTTATAAATTGTGAACGTATTTTACTTTTAAAATTCTTTCTAAAATGTTTGGCAGCAAACCTCTGTTTTTCACTGAGTACATGAAACAGAACTCAGGAAAATCAGCAAACCAGGGTCTTTTTGTAATCTACGCAAGTGTAAATCCAGAGTGATTTTACCAATGGAAGTGACGTTCATTTGGATTTACAACTGTGTAAAATAGTAATATCTGTTATTTTGTTGTTCTTGTGTGGGCAATAGCTGAGGCATCTTAACTTTCATTAAGTCTTTGGCCCAGTTTGAATATTTTATTCTATTAATAAAAAGGGAACATTTCATTATGCAAAAGAACCTGGAGAGGAACAGCAGCTTGGGAAAAATGATTTAAAATTCAGTGAAATCAGTGTTGTCAGTGTTATGACCATGGAGACCCTGGTTGGATCCCATTGGGTAGTAGAACTCACCAGCACAGAACAGAAAGATTCCCATAACCATACTGCCTTAATCTTTCCCAGGGTGAACCCAGGGTCAGGTGCAGCTGAGCAACAACTGCTTACCAAGTCACCTCCATCACTGTAGTCACCATAACTAAATGGTTTACACTCTTCCCACCCCAGCTGTAAGTTTTCTTTCATTATCAATAAAGCAAATACAATTTTATTTCCCTTTAGCTGTAAGCTGGGAGCCCCTGCACAGTGAGTTACCACAGCTCAGCTGACATGCAGTGACAATCGTTGCAACCTCACATGCCTATCCAAGCCCTAAATATTCAAAGCAGGATTTATTACCTCAGGCTTTGAGAGATGAAAAGGGTAAAAAAAATCCAGTCTTAGATGATGTTAAACTGTAATAATCCAAAAACAGAAGCTGTCTTGGATAGGAGTCTGTTTCCAATATAAATTGTACTCTTCCCTCATAGTTCCTTTTTCAGCCTAGATGTGTTAGAGAATGCCCAAGTTAGAGATGGGGGTAGTTTCTTCATTTTATATTCCCTGAGCACACTGGCTGCCTTGAAGAAGCTAGTTTTTGCAAATGTGGGTTTGTGAGCTGCCTGAAGACATATTGCATGCTCTCCTGGCCCCTCAGCCAGCATTAGCCCAGAATCTGCACTGAAGGTTTCCCTGTACACTTTCCATGAGACCTTACACAAGTCACCTAATCTGTCTGTGCCTCTTGCCCTTGAGGGCAGGCAGACAGAAGTTCATCCTGGGTGCAGCCGTGGGGTCATGGGCATTTTTAAGGAGTAGGTGCTATGAAATGAGTCTTGTTTAAACCTATCAGTTTGTACTTTCTTGTACCAGGATGAATCAGACTCTTTGAGTTTCTCAGCTGTACTGCATGGCTGAAAAAATGTAAGACCCAGGGCATCTTCAACGCTCATAAGAGGTTTTTCATTATATCCCATATCACAATCCAGGTGATTGGGCAGGGACTCTCAAAAGTGGAAGGTGATGTGTTTGCATGAACTCACTGGAACAAACTGTCTTTCCCTTCATTGCCCCCATTTTACCCTCACTTATGGACCTGTGTTTTGCAGCTCCGGGGAGACAGTCACCAGTGTGACAAGCCTGTCTCCTCTACAACCTAAGAAGGTAAAGAAAAAGAAAGAGAAACTGGAGCAGCCACCAGCCATCCCAGCAAAAGGTATGAAAACAAAGACACAGAGGTACTTCAAGTCCTGGACACAACCATGTAGGGACAGGAGAGCATGAGATGTCAGGACTCCTGCACTCTGCCCCTGACTCTGTCTGTGAGGTGTCCTGTGCTTGTTCCCATCAGTGGGGAAAGAAAAGGTCTGAGTCTGCTGCTGGGATGAGGTTCTCACCTCCCTGCAGCTTTAGCCATTGGGAGAAGCTACTCACTGAGTCCAAGCAAGAGGTTTTAGCTCCCACTAACCAGAGGGGAGAAGAAACCTCTGTATCAACATTGACCCTGCTTGAAGAGATTGAAGTTGGGCAAGTTGAAATTACATGTTGGGGGTATTCTGAGGGAAGGCAGCATGTTGCGCTCTTAAAATTGCAGGTGCATTTGGGAAGTCAGGCAAGCTGAGTTGATAAAGATCAGCCCCTTGGGGACCTCATTTTCAAAGAGGATTTGTGACTCTGGAGTCAGACTAACAGACCCTCAGATGTACTTTCTGAGCACCACTGCCAGTGCTAAGCCAGTGGGAGAGAGGAAGGAAAGGACCTTGAAGGTTAACTGTAGGTTAGATCACAAGTGATCAGTCCTCAAGGGGTATATTTGCTCTAGCATTTGCACACAATGTCTTGCATATCAGATTCTTTAATCTTACAAATTTTTCTAATTCATAAGCGTTATGCTTCATTGTAAAAATACATTACCTGAAATATGATTAATCTCTGGAATAAGTACATGTATTTGCTCCTAATTTGCTATTAATCTGTAATTTATAAATTGCTAATACACATACTAAAAATTACAGTGAATGATAATAATATTAAATGATCCCCTTAATATTTACTTTCAGCTCCGATTGCCAATAATTTCCCTAAGCCCAAGCTCTTGAAACCTCAAAGAAAATTGATCCTGGTAAGTAATTTTCTATGACAATTTTAAGGGTATTCTTCTCTCTCAATACATATACATATGCTATAATGTTGCCACAACTCCAGATTCAGAAACTATAAATTGGCTTAAAAATCATACAGGTAATAAATTTTCAAGTGATGAATTATCATGGTTCTTTTCATTTTGAGCTTTATGTTACACTGGATTACATTTTCCAGCTTTCTAGCAATTGTTCTGCCTACAAATTTAGCCTCTTCTTAAATGAAACCTGCTATTGATTCTCACATGCTTCTGGCAGCTGGTGCTTTGGAAAAAAGTACCAGCTACTTACAGAATCATAGCAGTATTGGTCAAACTGCTTTTGAGACTTTTCAAGTCAGAAGTGGGGAGCCTGATTCTGTGCTACACTGGTGTAAGTCAGGAATAACTTGAATTTATACAGCTCATACTAAGGAAATAAAAAACACTGGAATAACCCAAATTCCAGGTGATAGTTTCACTTTCAGATGAGGGTTAGAATTGGGAACCTTCCCACCAATTGTCAGTAAATAACCTCTACCATTTTAAGCATGATCAGGGTACAACCCTGGGTACCTGAGCATAATCCCAGGTGACTTCAGAACAGCTCAGCTAATATTCTAGGAAATCCTTCTGCTTGGGTATTGAGCTCATCTCTCCTCTGCTGGTCCTGCAGGTATTGCCTCTTGACCAGACTCTGCTCATACAGGACAGGTTTCAGTGGAGAAAGAGGTAGAGTGTTAAAAGTCCATGACAAAAGCCTTGTGTCCAGGTAGGTAATTGTGGCAGGCCAAAACAACGCTAAGAGGACAAAGTCACAGATGAGAGCACTGGGCATAAGGCATGACCACCACCCTTTGCTGTGCACACCTAATTTGTCCCTGTGCCCAGGGACATCAGTTAGTCTTCAATCATCTTAGGAAGTTCTCACCAGCTAAAGCACTCATACTCTTCCTACAGGTCAATAAAGCACATCACCACATGCTGAACTTGAAGTAAATCTGTTTCCAGCTGCTTTTTCTTTCTGGAATAATTCCAAAGATAGACCTCAAATACCTGTTGACTCTTCCCTTCCTGCTATGTAGCCCCAGTCAAGGTTCAAACGCTTTAGAGGTGAGCAGGAATAAAGCCTTTCCAAACAATGAAATCAGCTTTGTCTTCCCTACCATGACTGAGGATCCACACACTGCATGCACACAGCTGGCTCTGTTTTAATGCCTTGATGCTGGACTTGAGTCTGGCAGCTGTTTCCACACATCCACCTCAGAGTGCACCTGGAGAGACATAGCAGCCCTCAGAAAACACACGATATATGGACATGAGTTGGTTTTCAGTGAAAAAGTAATCCAACGAACATAAACTCACCTAGCAATAAAGTGCAATAAAGGACAAAGTAAACTCAACCCAAGTTGGTCAGAAGTTGAGCAGTACACTCCCCAGAGCAGTTTTCCATTTCTTTTCCTCTTGCCTCTCTTTACTAAACAGTTGCCTATGTTTTGGTATTCTGAGGGGGAAAAAAAAAATAAAAAAATTCTACTTTTAAATTATTTTTTTAGTGAGACTATTAAACCACATGAAGTAAAAATAGTTTCAAGAATGACAAAAAATGTTAATAAGTACAGAGAAAAAGACATCAAATTCATCGAAATGAAACATTTTCAGCAAACTTGTCACCCCACTTTTTTTAATCTCAAAAATTTCTCAGATTTTAAATTTTCAGTCTGCTTTGGGGCAAAAAAGTATTGCCATCATCCTGCCAAATCTCTGCAGGATAAAATAACTTTTTCTTTCCAACTATAATTATTGCACAGCTGTTGTCTGCACTAGGTCTTTTTTCACTGATGGCATGTAGTTACTAGGTAATTGTCACTGCAAAAACAGACACAAATTGCTGAGTTTTTGGACTACTTGTACAGCTTCCCTGTGCAACACAAGGAAGGTACCATACTGGGGCACTGGGAGAATATTCTAGAAAACCTAAGCTAACAAGCTGGAGTATAAAGGAACATTACAAAATAATTCCAGTGTTTTGGGAAATTTTTTTGTAATAACCTAAATACCAGCAAAATTATTTCCAGAGGACATGTGCTTCTGGTTTCTTGAAAGATGTTTATAATAAGCTAGAGAATTTCTTTTGTTGTTAACGTGCTAGAGTGGGTTGCAGTATAATTTTACAAGAACAAAACAACCTGGATAAAATATGGACATAATCTCAATGAAAATTAAAAAAAAAAAAAAAGAGAGAGAAAAGCTAATATCATGTTCAATTGCACAGCCTTGAGTAAAGCCTTTTAAATACTCTGCTTAAGTCATATTGCTTTTGCTTTAGCCAGAATAACAACTCTATGCTCCCCTTGTTGCAAAAATATTCCCCATCAGTGTCATTTTCTATTAGCATCAATGAAAAATGCGTACAGATCAAAGGAAATAGAGATGCTGCAATGCAAAAAGGGATGTTTTTTTATAGCATGCAAGAAGCGTAGAGAGTCATTAGGAGGAAGAAAATTCCAGGGGCCCACAAACCCTGCTCTCTAAGGGCTGTTCTGCTATAGCCTTAAGTGCTTAGCCCTTTGAGTTGGTAGAGATAAATCTTATACTTCCTCAACCAATTTTTCTGGTAAGCCTTTCATTGCCTCCTAGAGATTAGCTGTCATAGCCCAAGAGTGTCAGTTATAGAACATCATCTAAATGAAAAGGCTTCAGTGTCTTTTCATGAAGGTCTGAACCATCAAGCTTGAAAGCTCCTGTGTAATTCACTACAACCAATAGAAAGGATGTGACTTCAGGTTAGACCAAACCCTGAAACATTTACTTATGCAAAATTTTTGTCAGCTTCCTCATTTCCATGCTAAATTTTAAGGAGTGGAATACCTGCACAGATAAGACAGGCTACAGGAAATATTCCTGATTCTGCCACTGACTTATATGCACTCCGCAAAATCATAAAATCATAACTGTTTGAAATCAGGTAAATATATCCTGCATTACAAATTATCTCCTTGGGCTTAGCTCTTCAAACATATACATGTAAAGCTCACAGTACACAGGAGTTGGCTTCTGCTGTTCTTACAATGATTAACCTCTTGAATAACCTCTTTATTGGAGTGTATCTGGCTTCTCTTGTTTCCCAGCAGAGAATAAATATTGTTCCTGTGTGACTTTTGAAGCAGAGTGCTTTCAATCACCATAGTTGAGATATTTAAGAGAAGCATCCTGCTACCTTCAGCTCATACAGTAGACAGCATTGTTTATTTCAGCATTGGATTGGATCACCAATGTCTCAGCACTACATGATTACTGAGATCTGCTTTTGATGATGATGTAAAAGCTACTTGATAAACAGGAAGGGATTATGGTTATCTAAGACTGAGGAAAATTTCTAAAACTAATTTTGTTAACTTAGAGTGAAAGCATAATGTTTGGCACCTGCTTGCCTTTTTCAGGCATCACTTATAAATTTTATGGTGACATTTATAAAGCCAGCTAAGAGGTCTGGATTCTCAGATTTTTACAGATATAACAGAAATGGTAAGCTCAAATTTCTTTCTGCAGCCTTCAAAACCCCATCTTTATTTATCATTATAGGCTAAGCACTGAGAATGTACGGGGTGCCAGCCAGTGCAAATCAGGACAGTCCCTGCACTGAGAGTACTTACTCTGTAATAGGCGGTATCTCTGAAAGTCTGGAATTTACAAGTATTCATTCAAAGGACAACTTCCCCGCTCCTGCCATGTCCACGAAGCAGAAGGGGGTTGTTTTGAGGAGGAATTGACATAGGTTTGATATCTGTGAAACTGAGAAGGCTGTGACTTGGTCTCATTGCCTGTACTCAGCAAAATCAAGCTCTACATCAGTATATACTCCTGGATCAAGCAATGTGGACAGGTGCTCCTAAAGTTGCCCCATAGCTCAGCTTCCTTCAGCTGAAGAAAACCCTTTGAATTTAGGTGTCAGGAGTGAACAACACACCAACCAAATCCACTTTATATTAGAACCAATAAGCCTGGAGTTCTTTTGGGAAAGGGGTCTAGATGTGCAAGTGAACAATCTGCAGTCTGATTACCATGTCACAGCAGTGCAATGTAAAGAACTGCTTTAGGTTTCTCATTGCTGGGAAATTTGAGCCTTCTAAGCAGTGGTTCAGCCTGCTGTCCTGCAGCTTCAGCCTCACAACCTGAGAGCAAATTTACACATTGCAAGATTGTACTTGATGAAAGAGTTGATTTTTTTCCCCATCTTCTTTTTCATCTTACAGTTAAGCACTACATCATTCCAGCCAGTTTTATACTATCTGCATCAACTAATTAGAAAAGGTAGGCTAGTCAGTATTTTGCACAACTAGTAGGATTCCTCAGTAGCATTAGATACCTAGTCTTAGTAGTAGGTACCATTGGCCCTTGAGAAAGAAAAAGGAAGTGAAATACATCTCAGTAGTTTATGGATTCTACATCTGGGAACAATTAGTACTTCCCTTTCTCCTGAATGATTTTAAATTAAAAGCTGTGCCACCCTCTTTCCTCCACAACATGTAACAATGGGTGATGATTTAAGCTTCCAGTTTCTTAAGGCATTATTAATCTCCAAAGACTTCAAGTAACACTGTACATAGAATATACAAAGAAATGGTGAACATTTTTTCTCTTGAATCCCTGTGTTCCTTTAATATTTCCATCCAGTCCTCATAATTGCTCTTTCTGCAAGATGAGTAATCCTTTTTTTTTTTTTTCTTCTTTTTTCAGTCTCTCCTTAGGATGTGAGCTATTCATAGGTCATGAATATCATTTATGCCTGCTTTCCCATTCAGATCACAGGTTGCTGTCTTTATACCTAAGAAAGAATAGTTTGTATAAATACATTAAATTTCTTGCTGGAATTGTGCAGAGACTTGTGTTTACAAAATCCCACTGCAGATGGCTTTTGTGTCATACAAGTATCACCAGTGAAGTGAAAACTTTTAATTACTTCCTTGGCTTTTTTTTGAAGGATAGGAAGAAATCAGCCTTATTTCCAGCAATGTTGGTTTAGAATCTAGGAATAACTGCAACTGTAAAAGGAATAAAGCTTTAGCAGAGATGAGGATGCTCTTCCCCCAAAACTCATCCAGTGGGACTTGTTAAATCATCTTTGTCCCTGACTTTGTTCTCAGAGTTTTGGTAGAATTCAATAGCAAAATTTAGATGCAATGCTGAAAGAGGCTTCACAAATTGTTGAAGGTATTTTCCCGGGAAGTATTTTATACTTTAGGGAGTTAAAAATAGTCATCTCAATGGAAAAAAACCTGTCCTTTTAAACTTATAATGCTACTAGAAGTTATACTTCCTAATCCCCACATTTTCACGTGTTGTATTTCTTAGCTTTGGCACTGAATATTTCTCTTGGTATTTCAACATTCTTACTTGCCAGTAGTTGCATTTCTAAGGGATAACTCATTCTGCAGATCTAGCTTCAGAATTTCTGCAGAAGTAATTTTTGAAGTTCCTCTGTTTCCTCTGGCTTTGTGACTGCAATCAAGTCACTGACATTGGTAAACACTTGAAGCTCTTTGGGGAAAAAAAAAAAAAAGTAAAAAAGAAAAAATATCTTTCTGACTTAAGGTGCTACCTTAATGAGGGAGTTATCCCACTGAATTTCATAGGGTTTGAGCATAAAGTATATCTGTGGCCCTCAGGAACATTACTGATTTCAACACAAGAGAGACTACACATTATAGGGTGGTTTCCTGGTGTATGTTAAAAAATAGGACTGTCAAAGGTTATTCTTTTTTTCCTTTGAAGCTAAAGTGTCTAACCCTAACCCCATGTTAGCATATGCTCTCTTCCCTGGTCCTGGCGGCTCAGACAAGCGAGTTGCAGCCTGTCCATCAAACATGCTGGATCTTTGTTTCAATCCACTCTTACCTTCACCTTCGTAACTGACCCTCCAATGATGGCCAAGTTGGCAGGCATATAACATCCTCTCCCACAGCTCCAAAATCTAGATGCATATGAAGAGGAGATGGGCTACCCCTTTTCCTTAGGCTGCACACAGCATGCAGTTTCCTCCCTTCTGGTCCCTGATGCAGAGAGAACCAACAATCTGTGCCTATGATCATATGGTCATGATCATAGCCCATCCAGCTGGCCTGGAGAGTCCTGTCTAGACACTTCCTGATGGAGTGTGCTCAGGCAGTGACACAGGATGCTCCTGAACTGTGCCATCTCAAAAGTATCTGCATTTTTTCTATAGAGCTCTTTACCAACTATGACTACAAAACAGAATGTATCTCAAATACAAAAGGCAAAAAGCCAAAGATTCAAGTTTGGCTTTTTCAAGAGAAAGGGAGAGAAAAAAATTCATAGTTCGAGCATACGCTCGCTAAGTAAGAGCTACTTAATGGCACTCGGGCAAGGCTGTTTTCTTTGTTCTGTTGAGTAACCTGAAGTGCAATTCCTAGAGACTTTATCAAACAAACCCTCTTGACTTTGTACCTTTTCCATTTTCACTTCCTACGGTATCCCCTGGCACTGCAGTGTGCACCTCACAGCACAGCATGGCCAGGCCATAGGTGCCAATTTGGCATGTATTGGCAATCACACCAGCAAACATATGCAGAAATGGCAAGGTTTTATGCTTGCTGACCTAATCCATTCACCCATGAGGGCAGGACATGCCAGTGAGGGTGGAGTTTCATTTTTGAGTGTTGCTCCAGGAAACTGGAGTTACTAAAAATAGTAATAAAGTTCCAAGTGGAATTTCATAGAATCACAGAATGGCTTGGGTTAGATGGCACCTTAAAGATTATCTAGTTCCAACCTCTCTACCATGGTCACTGACACAGTTTGGGACAGATGCTTGTTAAATCCAGAAAACTCAGAGATGAAAATTCAATTTCATCTGTAGGATTTTTTCCCCTGGCCCTGTGTAAAAGTCATCCTGTATCATATCCCAAACAAAAACTGTATAACATGTAATTAAATAGAATGTAATTCATTAAATGTAATGAATTTGAAGGCAAATGTGTGCAGTAATAGTCCCTAAATTATTCAAGATTGAAAGGAACTGAGAAGTCAAGCCTCTTCTGCTTACTTTTGATAGTAAAATCAAGGATTTTTTTTTTTTTTTAATAATTAAAAATTCACATTTTTTTGTCATCTTTGTGTTAACTGGTATAGTCATGAAACAGTGAGATTGCAGCAATCTATAAGTGCAAGTTGGCATCAGTTGTTTTCCCAGACAAGTTAAATTTATGAGGTTATTTACTTGTTTTCTTCATATCTCATTACAAATTCAGATAAAAGTACTCTTAAATTAAACTTCAAAAACTTTCAAGTCTGACAGTGCTCACAGTAAACATCTCTGAGGCTGCCAAGAAACAAACTAGCTAAGCCTAGGAAGAGCAAAATTGACACTCCTGGTAGTTATGACATAAAAATCAGAATAATTTTGATTAAAATCCCAACTCTTGTAATTAATTTCTAACACAAATTAGGCAAATACAGTAAAATCAAAACTATATATACACATTCATTAATTTATTTTCAATAGCCACATGTTAAGCCTTGCAGATCGTTTAATAGAAAAATGTTCCTCTAAGAGAACTCTTTTGAATAGTTGCCCATGTGAAGCCCTATGATTAGAATAAACTAAAATTAAACTGGAAGAAATCTGGAAGAGGAATCATTATGCATTTATGGATTTACCAGAAGATACACTGGAAAATCATGAGTCTTCCCAATTTATATTATGGCGAAGTGTGTGATCCTGAGAGGAGAAAGCAGGCATACAAGATAAATACTGTATCTAGGAGTGCCACTTTGGTATAGAATTCTATTTGAAGGAATAATTTTGATGTTATTTTAGAACAATGTTGTAATTTTTTAGAAAAGGATGTTGTAGCCATAGCAATCCCAATGATCTCCTAGGTGAAGGACCAGGAAAGAAAAAGAGAGGCAAAGGGCCGGTCACTCATCCTCTTGTACCCTACCATCCATCCACTTATAACATTAAAGTCACACATGATTGTTCAAAGAGGAGGTGGTGGCATGGTTCCCGGTTTACACTGCCAAAACACTATCCAATCCAAATGAGAGATGAAATTGTAGAATTAGTTTTCTTTCCCTGCCTGTCCCTCCCCCCCAAAAATGGTTTTGGACAAACAAATCAGCAAAATGAAATTAAACATGTGGTTGATAAATGAAGTGCAGAAGAGTGTATGGAATAAAACCCGAGCTACCACAGGTACTTAGTGTTGGCTTCCATGCACTGTTATTACACATCCTTTGCTGAAAACTGTATACCTTTCACAATTTTGAACCTCCTGTGTGTTTCCTCATATTTTCAATCAAATTATTACATACTAGAAATATGCATAAGGGAAATTATTCTACACATTTTATGGTGTGCTGTTGCTTGTAGCAGTAATTGAAGTACCTTTTCCACTTATGAAAGTACTAATTTTATTTGGTTTTATTGCTTTTCTAGATGCAATTATTTATTTAGTGTGTTTTGGCTTTATTAAATTATGTTTACTATAGGAACATCATAAAAATGTATGAAAGCAACACATCAACCACTACTGCCCAATGACTTGTTTTGGGGAATCTAGTGTTATTTTTCATATCCAAACATAATAGAATAAAGTAAGAATAAAAAGATAATCTACACTGGAAAACAATGCAATTTTGAGATAATATAATAAAACACCTGGACAATATGATTTCATAAATCTTACTTCTAAAATTTACATGAGCTGGGTGTTGGGGTGGCTAATTTAGGACATGCAGCATTTTCTAAATGGAAACATAACAAGAAATATTATTAAACAGCAAAGGGAAAGCATATACAGATTTAGCTCGCCCTGAGCAACTGATTCCTACAGAACAATGAAAATATTTCTACTTCAACAGATGCTCTGTGTCAGTCTTGGAAATGTAGTTTTACTCTGGCAGTGACAAAGAGTTTGTTTGTAAAGTTTTATCATGTTCTTTTTTAGATGGCTTTTCACATGCAGTATTGCATTAAGGGTATGATGTGACACCCACTGAAGCTAGCAGCAAAACTCTCAATATCTTAAAACAGAGACTAGATGTGCTATCATACACTGAGAATAAAATCTTCAACATCTGGTGGTGTTACTGTGATGTCCAGCCTCAATGTAACTCCTATATTTATCCTCTGTACTACCTACTTAATAAACATGCATGCATAGTTTTTAAATCTCAAAATTACTCTTTAACATATTAAAACAAATAAATCAAAAAACAACTTAAGTGCCTGGAAACTCAGGCTAATACTTTCAGGACAGAAAGAAGAGGGAATATAAAAATTAATCATTAGAGCAGTCAACCAAGAGTTTTTTCTAATTTTTTAAGCCAAGGCCAGGAGAGGGTTGATACCTTTCCAAACACTGTGGCTTAGTTCAGTCCTAATACATTAATGGATAAATGATATGTATGATTTTATTTCTTTTACATTCAAGCTCTGTCTCGGATTCACAGGAATTTCTTTTATGTCATTACATGAGGGAGTTCAATGAAAGCAGGAAATTTTCTGTGTTGTCAACAGTGAAGCATTTGATAGTGAATGAGGACCAGAAGCTGAGATCCAGTAGGACTGCTGTGCAAGTGGGGGAGGGAGGGAAGACCATGTGAATAATGAAATGCAAGGATGCCAGTCCTGCAGGCAGTTCAGCCCTGCAAACGGCCTCTACTCACACACACAGATAACTGAATGCGGTGACACTACCTGCAGCAGCTGCACAAAGTACTTGAGGATCTGATCTGCAGAGAAGAAATAAAATTGAATTAGTGCTGAAAAAGCATAAACTTTTCCACTGTGAGGGAAACAACCTGAAACGTTGAGTGTGAGCAACTGTCAAGCAAAATGAGACAATCCCAGAGCAGTGCAAAAGACAGGATGCAGTGGAGCACAGGAACTGATTTCAGAGGGTATTAAATGTTTATGTTTTTAGTCAGAAAACAACAGATTTCTTTAAACACATTTCAAAGAAACAGGAATCATTTGAGTTAAACCAGAAGGAAATAAACAGCCATAAATAAAATGTGAAACTCTTGGCCTTGGAAAATACTTACAATTTCTTCATTATAACATTTAAGTACTCTGTGGGAAATCTTGGTTTATAAACTTCGAGAAAGTTTTAAGTTTACAACTGGCAAAGGCTTTCTTAATCTGAGAGATTCAATCTTTTCATGGTTGCTTGTTGTGACCGCAAAAATTTGCATCGCTGAAATGATTTTTTTTTTTTCTAATTGTCCTTTTTACACTTCAACTCAAGGACATTTTATTCAGGTAGAAGACAGTACTTGAGAAGATAAAAGAACAGTTCTCCATTTTTTCACTTGCACGGGGCCTTAGAATTTCACCCTTCTTCAGGGAGCACAGACTTTACTCTTCTATAGATGAACTGAAATCCATTTCAAGTACTGAAGCCCTCAAGTACAATTCCACAGCAAGTCTTGTTTTTTGCTACACTTTCTGAGGTGAATTTGACCTGACCAACCCATGCCCAACTCATGAGCGAAACACACAGGAGCAAAAGACAAGACTTTCCTCCTCTAAGGCTCTTGAGCCTGGATAAAGTCCCCAGTAGCAGTAGGCAGCTTCTGCAACACATGAAATTTGTTTGGTAAATTTTATAGATATCTCTCTTTGCTAAATGTTACGGTTTTAAATCTAAAACTCAATCACTGTAATACAGCAGACAGCTTTGGTGATATAGCCTTTGTTCTAAACTCTGAACACATCTACAGCTTGGCAAACGGGGTGAAATTCCATTGGAATGGCAGTAATACTATCCATTTTTTGCTGCCTTCTGCATATTTTTGATTTTTTTTTGTTCTGTTGAGAAATATATAGAGAAGCATTGAGTGGCTGTGATCAGAGATGTAACTGGTTCAAGGCTTACAGCTAGGAAGCAAATCTGGTATATGTCTTTCAAATTGTGAAATCTGCAATAAATAAAATTCAGAAATTTAGTGTTATGGAGCCTGAACAGTTTGCTAACATACGTATTTCACATCTGCAATATTTGAATTGTCAAATTAAAATGTTCAGTGTTTGTGAAATGATGAGAAAATAGAAGCAACCTGAAAATCCTACTTATTTGTTTCTTATTTTTAATATTATTTATTTTTAATTCAACTTCTATGAATTCAACTTCTTTAATTCAACTAACTCTAATGCAGAGTAAACTGATAAACAGCATAGTAGAATTAGCGTAGTTAGGAAAAAACAGCCCATTCTAGAGAATTTCTAGATTCAGTGGTAATGACATTATAACTAATTTTTTCGTTCTGTTTTCCAGCCAAAAATCACAGAGGAGAATTTAACATATGCTGAACTTGAACTTATGAAGCCAATTCAGGAAGCCAAAGGCATTCCCAGTGCGACAGTCTACGCACAGATACTCTTCGAGGAGAACAAGCTGTAACAGTTCATGCCTCTATAAATGTCTTATGTCTGTGTCCTATTTAATTCTTGCTGTGCTGTTTATTTATAAAAATCATACAAATGTCCTTATTTTTTTATTTCCATTCATGCACTTCTATTTTTCTATGACACTTTTAAACACCATATAGTTGGAAGTAATCTTTGAAAAAGCAGCTGGTCTACAAGTGACATCTCAGAGATACCCTTTGTAGTGTTCTGTATACCTGTTGTAACTGGACTGATGTCTCATAAAGAAACAATTTCTTCTTTATTGTTAATGTGACAAGTCCAGCTGCAAACATCAATGTCTTAATAAGCCTCAGAATGACTAGTGGCAGGATCCATGCCCATCAGCCTGCTTATGAAGGCAAAGACCACTGACCAGGAAAACGGCCACTTCAATGCATTTTGTTCCATGAGAAAAATATTAACCTAGTAAAGCGCTGAGACTTTTTTTCTACAGCAAACAAAAAGCTAAAATTACTTTTTCAGCTTTTCTTTTCCCCCTTCAGAAATAGTTAAAAAGGTTTGTGTTCTATGTTTTCAAATTCCCTTCCTAAATGGCATTGCCTTTAAAAACTTATGCTTAGTAAGGTGCATAAAATAAAATATTTCAAAAAAATCCAAAGGAAACATTTATAATTAAATCTTATTGATTTAAGAAAGAATATTTATAGGTTGGGAATGTTTTCCAGGATTTGATATTTTTTTAATTCTGATTGGGAATAGGAAAAACTTGATAGTGAGTAAAAAACCTGACAGAACCAGGACACTGCTTTGGCCTTAGTTTAGTTTGGTTCTCCCAAAGGTTCTCTCTGCAAAGGTTTCCTCCTGTGGCCTGCATTACTGAGCTGCTGATCTAGAGGGGAAAAAACCACAGTTTCTCCTTTAGTGTGGAACAGACTCTGTAACACTCTGCTCACTTAGTTTGGAGCTATTTCTTTTGAAAGACCCGGGCTCAGGAGATAGGGAAATAAGCCTAATCTGAGGACACAAAATAACCTGCCTCTTTCTTTAAGTCCTGATGATTGAGAAGGCATTCTTCATTTTCCTTTGATACACATTGATGGCAAATGAGCTATTGTGTGGCATCATGGGCATTTCATTCACGAAGTTTAGCTGGACTGATGTTTTCAAACTCATGTATCTCTAATAACCAAATTTCACCAGAGCTCCGGAAGAGTTTGATATCTAACATCTTTCAACCCTTGGGAAGCTTTAGCCCTTGAATAACTGGAGTTCATGGAGCAGTAAAAGCATGGGCTCTTTAGCTCACAGTCACAGAGATCTGATACTTAGCATGTGCCAGCTCTCCACATCTGGGATGGAGCCCTGTGACAGTCTACTCATTCAGCAGTATTTAATGTGGACTTTGGAGGGGTACTTGCAGGGCTTGGGTTTTGGAATCCTAATTAAGGTGGTCCAAGTTTCTTCCTCCTTTACAGGTCATGCCTTTTTAGTGATAGAACAACTTCTTGCCAGGGCTCAGAGCACAGTTGGGCATCAGCACAGGAGCACTCATTCCCTTGTTCCTTTTACTGCACAGGAGTGCAGGAGAGGAGGGCAGGGGTGACAATGCAAGGATGAGGACATGCAATCAAGGGAGAGAGCACATCACTGCCTTTTGGAGGGTTTCACCAAAATAAGCAAGTTTATATAAACTACTTTTTAACTTTTTTGAACTCGGGTAGCTAATAGGCAGCACACAATCCATTACAGTCTACCTAGTACCTGTAAATACAAAATGCAGTCACCAGCTTCCACATTAGATAAAAATCTCTCCTACAAAATAGAATTTAAGAAAAGCTTATCAGTCTGACCATTATGTACAGTACTAATTCCAGTTCTAGCCCTTCATCAAAACACATCTTTCCAAACTAAGGCCAACTTTTATCAATAAGTTTGCTTGTAATTGTTTGCATTTTTAATGTTTGCATTTATGAGCTGTCAAGAAAATGTTTGTTTCACCTTTTAATTATCCCAAGAGTCAATCACCCACCAAAAGGGCATGGTATTTTCCTTGTTCTCTGATTGGATGTTGGACTTTCAGTGACAAGAGCAATCAACTCATTGACAAAAAAAAAGAAACCTTGGTGCTAAAGAGTGATCCAACATTCAGCAATTAATTTTGGAACAGCCAGAGTTTGACTGACTAGTCAGAGAGGATATCTCTTATGCAAGCAACTGTTCAAAAGTCCGTAAAAAATATAGAATTTATTAGTCATTCCTTTGGAATGAAAAATAAAACCCTAACACATGTTTTAACCATTCAGTTGTGAAAATTTTCAAGTTTGGTTATAAACATTCCTTTTGCATGAAACTGGCCATTGTGCCCATTGTTCAGAAGAATACTGTATATTGATGCCCAGCATGTTAATGAATACCATTCTTTTTGTATTAATATCCTATACATTCTTGTTTATGTTTGATATCTAATTAAAGAAAAAAGTTAATTGAGCTGAATAAATTACCCTTTTTTGTAAGATACATTCTCTCAGACTGTGTAGGATTTATTTTTTCTAGAGAATTCTTCATTTATTCTTTCTAGAGAATGATTCAAGGATATCTGCTTATCTCTTACTCAGCATTTGGAAAATCCTAGGATTAGGAATTGAATTCTTCATTCTACAGAAAATTCCAGGCATTTCAAGTGTTTTCCATTTGTAACCGACTTCACATGACAACAGGATTGTGAAAGGCAACAGATCAGCGGAGTGAAACAAGGCCAGAAATACTACTTTGAAGAACACCCATCATCCTGAGCAGACACTTCCTGTGCCTTTTTTTATGCAATGTCCACCTAGATTTACTAATGTCAGGTCATATCATTGGAGAAAGAAAAATGTCATCATTTACCTCGCAATTAATTGCACGTCTTTAAGTATCAAAGCAATTCACATATGAAAGACTACAGAGAAGAAAATTTCACAAGTATAATATGCTTTAGTGTGAGAATTGCAGAATTAATGGATTTAGCGCCTTCTAACAGGAGCTGACTGCAAGGGCAAATTAATCCCTGGCCTAACTCTCTGGCTTCTGCAGAACACCATTGGAGCTGAATGTGGTCCACTGTTCTTTTATGACAGGAGCTCCTATGAAGACTCATAACACCTTATTAAGCAGCAGCTGGAGTCTGCTGAGTCATAATATTTTGGTTACTCCTGTTGTCATTGGTAAAACGTGGTCTAGTGCTGTAATTTTGACAAACATGGCTCAATTAGCTTCACACCAATTTAGTATTAGATTGTTAAATGCTAATGTACTGCACCCTATAGCTTTAAATAGAATTAGGTATGTTTACAGCTTTGGCTAAATGCACCTTGTTCCTCCACATTAAATTTTATTACTAGAATCCTCCATCAGCAAATAGGAGTAAATCATATTAATGTCATAGGCAGTGTGGGGGTTGATTCTGCAGCCCAAGGAAAAGGTATTTAATTACTCTTTATTACAACTTTCTAATTGGTAGGTGTGGCCAGTGTGTCATTATCTCTGTAATTACAAGCAAATTATTTGTTTTAGTATAACATAATTGTGGATTTCTCCTCATTAACGAGTTGAATAAACTTGTGTCCTTTGCCAGGTTTGGCCAGGTTCTGCAGGTATACCAGGATTCAGCCCAGATACAATTGCATTTGATGTTTAATTTGTAGGTTAAATTCTGTTTTCTGAGGGCTTCTCCAAAACACCTCTCGTGTGACACTGAGGTGCAAAGATCCTTTTTGGCTGCAATCTAACCTGCCAGGGTAAAATATAAAATTCCTAAATTCTACTGCATAACAATTGCTCTTAGGAATTTTCTGCTGTAATCTGAAATACACTCATTCCCATGTGCTTTGTTCCACCAGCTGGTTTGATTCCATTTTACTTCTTTGGTTGGGAGGCAGGGTAGATTGAAAGAGCACATATCAATAGAAGATTCTTGAGTTCATGTTATCCCTCTCAGAACAAAAGAGAAAGTGGAGGCAGGATAGATTTTGAGATGTCAGCTAACCTATTACTTGTTCTCAAGGTTGGACCAATTCAGCCTTAACTAGGTAGAAGTTGCTCTGACTTCCTAGAAACTGACAGTTTTAAAGTTCCATACTCTCCTCACCATCCATTTCCATGGCCCTAATCATTCAAAATGTTTCTTAGCATATAAGCTTTATCTTTTTGTCTTTTTCCCAGTTGACATACGGAACATCTCCCTTTTGTCTTAACAGCCTTATCCATATTTCAAGAGTATTGAAGGGAAGGTTGAAAAGAGAATTAACTACCTCAATTCTATAAAGAACAGATTATTCCAGCTTTTCTTCACTGGAAAATTTTAACATTCAGGAAATGGTTAGGTTGGTTTCTGACCTGGCTTCCCATATATCATTCTGAGCACAGCCCACAGAAGAAAATGCCTGCTGAAACATATCATAATTCCAATATGTGGATCTCGAACAACCCT
This sequence comes from Formicarius rufipectus, assembly GCA_013399695.1. Taxonomy (NCBI): domain Eukaryota; kingdom Metazoa; phylum Chordata; class Aves; order Passeriformes; family Formicariidae; genus Formicarius; species Formicarius rufipectus. The sequence goes on along the minus strand of VXAU01004320.1, from coordinate 512,275 downwards.
TCTCCCTGGCTGCCCCAGCTCTTTTAACAAACTTTGTAGCAGTTTCATATTCCAGCATTTCCTCTCAGAGGCTACGCGCTGAAGCAATGCACTCTACTGCCTGCATAGCACTACACAGGGCAGGAATCCTACTTGTCTTGGCACCATATTGTGTCTCTCTTGTTCCTTACCAGAATTACTGGGCTGTCTGCAAACTCCACAAGAAGCTTTTCAGTCTGACCCCTCCAGTTAGAAATGTTCCAGCAGCCCTTTTTGAGCCCCCAGCTGAGACTGGCTCAGGTTCTTATTTTAGCACATAACAGAGCTAGTCACTGCAATTGCATTTCTCCTTGCTGTGAGGACCTGAGACTCTCCTACATCTCACACCAGGGAAGGCAGAGGTCACATGCAACTGAGTTCCCACACAATCTCACTTGGGTTGTGGTCCTGGCTAGGGAAAACTTCAGGGGAAGGAACTTCTTACCTTCCTACATGCCTGTTCTCTCTGCCCCTCCTGTATGCAAGCTGCTGAGCTGAACACAAACTTCCCTTTATGGATTTAATTTAAGCCATATTAAAATCCTATCTATTTGTCTGCAGCAATATTTTACTGTAAGGAAGTGAATGAGAACACAAGGGTGCATTAGGGCTCTGTACACAGAGCATCACAAGACAAGATCACCTTTGGGGTCTTCTGCCTTCCTGTTCCAGGCTGGCATCATCTTGGGCACAGTGGACAGCAGCTTCAGTACATAGCTACCCACAACCCCACATCTATCTTTGACAAATTAGCCATTGATACTTTTAGATTGTCCTCAGGGAAGAAGAGGCTTGTAGGAACTTCTCTGACTGTTGAGTGCCTCTCCTGACACTGAGGACGGAAGGGGGGCACAGCACAGATCAGAGACTTCACATAAAATATACAGAGCAAAAAAGCACACAAGGATGGGCAACAGCTATCACTTTCAAACATAGTAACTGGATGCATATCCTCTTAGCATGAAAGCAAATAGGAAGTCACAGGATACTGCTCAGTGGTGCTGTTCCATTTCTTCCACCTCTGATTCTGCCTGCCGTTCATAGGAACTAGAAGAGAAACTGCTCAGCATTGTTTGGGAAGGGACTTTTCAGGCAGCCAGTTAAACAGCTTTACACATCTATTTCCCCTGAACTAGTCCTGTGGGAGACAACAAGAATCCTGGCCAAAGTACTCAGATCAGCAGAAGATAAACTATTTTGCCAGCCATTATTATTCTACACAGCATCCCTACATCTTAAATGGTCCTGTTTTGCAACTGTACTCTGCCCTCATAGGAAAACATGCCCTTCAAATCCCTCAGGCAAACACAGCTATTCTCACTTCTACCTCTACTTCCTCCTGGCTTGCTCTCAAAGAGCAACCAGAAGATAGAAGAGCTCTGTCTTGCCAGGGAAGTAACTCAAAAGCCAAAATTAGTAAACCACTCTGCGCATGATGACGGCAAATGGCAAAGGCCACTCCTATGTATCACTATAAAAAATAACATTAATTGGGATGCTTTGCAATTTCCTGTACAACCCATAATTAGGTTAGATAAGAAACTAGCAGTGTCTAAGTGCTATAAATGTCTAAATTAAGTTATTTTGAAAGTGCTTGGCACTTTGACATTTGAGAGTTCAGAGTAATTGGGGTATTGAAATAAAATTGCTTCTGTTATTTAAAAGGTCATTATCTTCTTTGGGTAGATATATAAAGACTATTTTCTACTCTACTGAGCTGCTCTATTTGGTACAATTAGACCTGCTTCAGTAGATTTCTAGTGGGCCTCCTCCCACTTATCACAGCCCCAGCACTGCCACAGGGAAGGGCCTGCAAATATACAGCCCAGATATGGAGTATATATTCAGCTCATAATCAGGCTCTGAAGAGCCAAGAACTGCCCAGAGCATCCACCATGAACATCACAGGCTGCTACACCCAGTAAGGTTCCAACTGAGTTCTTACACAACCAAAGTCAATAAATGTCAGGTTGCAGGCAGAAGCCAGTCTGCCAGGTAGACAAAGGCTTTGCAGTGGATCAGGATTTCACTTTCCCAAACAAACTAACTCACAGTCTGGCAGCACCTCTAGTTATTTCAGTAACACTACTGGAATCCCTTGTTTACAACATCCATGGTCCCACAGTCACAAAGATAAACCTTTTTGCCTGCTTACCAGATCTGGTACTCTGCAACTGTGACAGTCAAAGGTGAGAACTTAAATGACTGCACCTTAACTGCAGTTTATTTTGGTTAGTCCAGCAGTGAGTAAAATAAGGAGTATAAAGACAGACATTGGCAGAGGACTTGTAACTTGTTACCATGTCTCCACTGGAGACTGCCACAGCCAGGAGATGGAAGGGAACGGATTGAGCACAGGAGTGGCCAAAGAGCACTCCAAGTGTTCATTCCTGTGGTTCGATCCATGTGCACTGCCAGAAGAGCTGAGCATCCCACCAGACTGTAGTAGATATGAGGGCATGCATTTTTGTTGCCCCTCCTGGCCAGGGAACAGATATACAAGGGAGAAGCAAAGTCCTGAGAGCCTCCTGTCCAAACTGAACAAGGACACAATTTCTGATCTGAAACAGGGAAAGCTCCTATGCTGCTGTTGCAGTCATCCCCAGGGATAACTTCTGCCCCACCAGTAAGATCTCATAACGTTCTTTCCACCACAGGACCTGCCTGACATCCTCAGCTCCAGTTACGCAGCCAGCACACTCAACACTGCTCCCCCACACCAACAGCCTCCACACTTGAATATCAAACACATTCAGTGATCACTGAACAGAGGCACTGCTGTCCCCATCATGAGAACATTTACTCAGTACTCAATATTACTTATGGTCACTAATATGTACTGCTGAGGGCTGCCTGGTTCTGGATAGCAGATTTCCATAAGATACTTAACTCTTAATGGAGAGAATGAGGGTGAGCCCTTTTGAAAACTTCATGTGGCAAATTGCATGAGACTCCTGACACTTGGGAAGAACTCTGATTATAGAAGAACCTGTCTATAAGGCAAAAAGTATGGTTGGCATTCCTGCACCAGCTCTGTATCCTCTCACTCATCCCTTCACCTTGGCTGACTTCAGTGGCAGGAATTGCCATGCACACATCTGAACAGTGACACCAGTAATGCAACACCTGATCCCTGAGTGATGTGTGTGACCATAAGCAAACAATTCACTCCATCTACCTGGCTTGGAGGTGCTTGGTACCAAGCAGGAGATTAGAGAAATGAGATTAGGTCCAGAGCTTTCCTCAGCTTCTTTTTCAACTTCCTTGGGATGTCCCTCCTGAAAGATGAAAGAAAAGCACAATAGGATGCATTTTCATGTAGAAAGGAGTATATTCCTGCAAATTATTTTAGCCCATATTATATGGCTCTCAGGTAACTTCCCTTGTGAATGGCAGAGGCAATCACAAATGACATGATCTTATAACCAATACCCTCTCATAACAAGTTTTTATATTGCTGTGTAGAAAGGACTTGGTAACAGCAGCACATGGTGAAAATCACAGGGAAAATTTTCCAGAGGGAATTACAGATTGCTTTGCATAGATTTCTCAGAAAAGGTTTGAATAAATTATTCTTTATGAGGATGCAAAGACCCTGCAGTGCACAGGCAGATCTGCAAATGTTGCTTCACTACTGTTTACCAGCTTGCAGAATGCCACAGATCAGACAGTACTTAATGCCTACTGTAACATTTATAAGACTTATGTTGCCAAAAAAGGAAGCAAGATAGTCTGTAATAACCAAATAAGTGTAATTAAGGCATTTCAGGGTTTATGGCACTTGATTAGATTAAACTAATTTTTAAAGTCACATAAAGGTTGTGCTGTTCCACATTTCTCTTCTTGGTTTCCCTACAGGGCAAAGTTAAAACTGTGCCTTATTTCTTCATTTCTTATCCTAATAGGATTGGATTTCTTTTAAGGGTAATTCTCACCCTGAGCTACTTACCCCTTGCAAAAGTTGGTTCTGAGATAATTACAATACTCTGTTGATGTTCACACTGTTTCACTTGCTGTAGCAACTGAGTTATGCTAAAAGTATTTGCTGTGGAACTGCTCTGCCTTTTCAAATTTTCAAGCATATCCTAGATCTGCTACCCCTCTATCCTATGCATGGATCACATCAGGATACTCACTAAGCAGGCACCACTTCTGCCCCTGACCTAGCACCAGGTCTTGTCTTGTGTCAGTGAAAGCTACCTTCACATTCAGAGCTGATGCAATTTCCTGGGCATTTTCATGGACATTCATCATTTACCAAACACATGGCAGACTAAAACAAATATAAAAGTAGGTGTTTGTATTTCAGCTGATCATTTAACCATGTATTACAAATTTTGAGCAAAAACTTCACATCCCAGAGACTTACCTGAAGAAAAAATGACCAGGGAGAACTGTACCACTGTTGCACACAGTGTGTGTATCAGGCCTAGGTAATCTGAGGACTGCAGCATGCTTACATTTGTGCCTTAACTCTGCAGACAAGTAGTGCTTTCAGTACTCACAGTACACACCTCTTTCCATGACATCAGGGAAAAGTCCTCTAGAACTAGAGAAGAAACCAGAACTTTCTCAACTAAGCGTTGTTGTCCCGCAAATCATTCCTAATCAAATTTCTTACTGGGATCAAATTGCAAACCACTTCTATCCATTTGCCTTTTGTATCCTCCAAAATTACAATTCCCTAGAGATGCAAACAAGCTTGACTCAAGAATGCATTTGCTCTTAACTTCCCTTCACATATGCACACTCTGGATCTGTTCTGTGATTCAAAACTAATGTTGCTGATTTAACTCTTGAAGACTTAAGAAGACTGATGTTAGGCACAAGGAGCTGAGCCTGTCAAATCCATTTATGGCCACTCTTCTTACACCAAAGCCAGTTTGCTGTCCAGAGTATTGGAGCCATTAGTGCAGCTGTCCAGGCTGCAAAGTGGGTGCCAGTGCTAGTTCCAAAAAGGGAGCATCTGCTATTGGCAAAGACAGGCTGCATGAAGAGGCTGAAGGAGGAGATTATTAGCAAGCTACTCAAGATAACTACTAGTTAAATGAAAACACAGGTAGTGACTTACTTTCACAGTTCTTCATCACCTTTATCATGATTCAGTAAAGCTGTATTCACAGCTGACAGGAATCCAAGTGTTGCTGTCCATGTATTCAAATCACAGCTTATTTTTAAGAAATGTGCAGAGGGAAGAGGAAGAAAGTAGCATATTTTTGTTGACAATTGACCTTTTCTCAGTCCCAAGAAAAAGTAAAGATGGGCATGTTTGCTCCACAGGGTTACTCTGATTACAAAAATCATTGGTGTGTTCTGGTCTGTTTTCACTATATGTTTCCCTGAGCACAGAAAGATTAGTATTTGACTCATCAAGTCATGCATTAGGAGGTCAGAAACGACAACCTGGCAGGTCATCTGTGTAGACAAAATTCAGACTTCCTTGTATGACTGCATCATGAGCTAACCTCTAATTACTATATTTTCCACAAGCAATTACCTCACTTACTACAGAGGTTTGACCAAGTCATGGAGTGGGTGGAGACATGTCTCAGCACTCTGTAGGGAAGGAGGCATTTTGCCATAGGAAGATTTGCTCACTCAGCAGCATAACTCAAAAGAGTCATTAGCGAAGCAGTGTCCTACAGGAAGAAGAAAGTTGATCATGTCATTAAAGGAAGACTGGTAAAAACCTGTCTTCTACTCTAGATTCTTTCTAATGATCCTTGCAAGTCTTTAGCACCAAGATTTCAGCATATAGCAGTTCCTCATGTTCAGCACGGCTGTCAAGTGGCTGTCCAGTGCAGCACACATGGGGCTTCGCTCCTGTAGGACTAAGCAGTCTCAGTGCACTGGAAATCCGGGAAATCTCCTGGATCTGCCTGTTCAAGGGTGTGTTTGGTGGTAGGAACAAAAGGGCCTTCACAGCCTTAAGGCCCTTCATGTTCTTCCTGGAATTGCCCCGATCCAGTCTGTCAGAGTTCTGGAAGCTGCTCTGCCTTAGTGGCTACTCAGCCCTCTGTATATAAGATAAGATACTCAACTTCTTTATCGGGTCAAGGAGGGGCAGCAGGAAGAGTTATCAGTTTAGGTCCTTCAAATGATCCTGAAATGTTAAGGAGCTTGATTTTTAACACTTTTTCCATCTCCACTAGGGACACAAATGGCACTTGAATCTATTAACTTATACTCTCAGCCTTGTTATACTACAAATACTACTTCTTCCATGCAGGGTGATTGTGAAGTTAAATCCTGAAGTATGTCTCATATGCTGATATTCCAGGGAGTATAGGGACAAGTTTAAGAAAGAAGGAAAATGAAAGAATATGCGTCAGATCTTCATCCTCACCCACTCAATACATTTTTTCCTGCCTTATTCACTATAACAAAAAAAAAAAAAAAGNCAAAAAAAGCGCAAGTTTTTCTGAAAGTATGCATACATTTTTGTACAGATTCAGGGAAGAAGGAAGTGTAGGAATGGTGATATTAACATCCTTGTATGTTAATAAGAAAAAAAATACTGCAACAAACTCACTTAACATCTGTTTGAAGCCTCAGTATATTTTTATCTCATGATATTAAAAACAGAACTTATTCATTTTATTAAGCTACACTGCTCTGTGTCATAATCAAGGCACTTATTTGCTAGCTGATATTTGTAAAATACAAAGTATAATGCCAAATTTAATATCTAAAATATCATATAAAATATAAAAGTTTTCCCAAGAAAAATACCACAAAATCTCATTGTCTATGTGCATGCCTGTCAGTGTCCCTCACAATTTTGCAGTCCATTGTCTAATTCAAATCAGACTTGACTGCAGGGTCAGTCCAACAATTCCACTGAGATTCAGTCCCCAATCACAGGCTTCCTGTTTTTCTGATTCTTTCATGCTCTGAAGGGTAATTTTCCTCTTCATCCAAATGGCTGAAAAAATGAGAATTCTTGGCTATTTCTTCCTATCCATCCACAGACCAGCAGTAGACTCTTCCCCAGTCATCACCAACTAGGAGCTTAGAGAAATTTCTTGAGAAAGAAAGAAAAAGAAAACCTTGCTTAAGAACAAGACTGAAATAGGATCAAGGCTTTTTCCTGTGTATTCAGCAACTAGGAGGATGCAACATTCAGGGGAGCCTATTGTCTTTAATGTTAAATTTGAAGCACAGGAATACTGAATAGACAAAGACTGGTACTTCAAAGACTGAGCTTAGAACTGGGTCCAAACTTTCCTGCAGTTCAGTGAGTTAGTTGTGGACACTCTGGCCAGATCAGCAGCTCTTAAGTTCCTCTGAGACACTATCTGCTGCCCAAATTCAGAATTCAGGCTTGTTAGCATATCGTGTCATGGCTTCAGCCACTGACATCTCTGCTGCATGCCATGCCACCCACACTAATGAAACCAACTCTCCACCCAAACTTTCCCACTGTCAGTGCATACAAACATTGCATTAAGTGCTCTAAAGATAAGCATTCAGAATATAAAAACATTTCAGCCAAAATGCCAACACTTCTGGAGACAAAGACACCAACTATTTTACCGTACATCGTAACATCCTGGAGTAGGAGACAACAAGAAATATTCCAGCCAGACAAAAGTGCAGGAGGGAGATTGCATAAAATAAAAATAGTGCTGGCTGTGTAAACTGAGTGGAGTTGAACAACAAAGCTGTCCTTTGGCCAAAAACTTCCTGTTTACATTTTAAGGCGACAGCGTCTCCAGCAACTCCTGTCCTAGGAGTTATTTCTGTGCTGCAGAGACAATGTAGCAGCTACTGAGCTCCACAGCTATTCCGACCAAAACCTGCTATTTCTCACTGACTATCTCAACACCCTTCATTAACGTACTTGGCCAGGCCAGCTCCCTGAGTGGCTGAGTTTGGCTAAGAGTGATGCGACCGAGACCTCCACAGTCCCGAACGGAGCCACGAGCGGGACCCCAAAGCCCCGAGCCGACCCAGCCGCGCCCCCTGCCGGTACCTGGACACGGCCAGCGCCGTCACCGCCGGGCTCGTCCGACCCGCTTTGCCAGGCAGGGCAAGGCTGAGATTCAGCTCCCGACAGAGAACAAGATGTTTTCCACACTTGTTACCTGTTGTGCCGTTTAAAAATAAATATTTAGAAAGTGTCTGGGGGGAAGCATGGATGGGATTGTTATTATTTACAGTCAGCAAGTTGTTAAGTTGAGAACAAATATATTTAATCTTGGCCTGTGCTGTTGCAAAATAGGCCCATCCCAATTTAATTTGTGGCTATGATAGTTACATGTGCTGACGTGCGGCTGTATCAATTGTGTGCTAAATTGGATTTGTGTATTATTGCTTTCTAAATTGCATGCCTAGTTCAGCAAAATTGTTCATCAGTTTTCACTGGCTCTATGCTTAATAAGATGCCCCACAATACTTTGCTGCCAGGATATAATACAGCCCATAATTGCCTAGTAAAAAGAAATTACATAAAGTCCTGGTATTATCAACTTATCTAAATCTGCTCATAACAGAACCAATAATTAAATGCTGTAAACATTTCACATACACACACACACATACACACACAGCTAACAACATAACTCAATCACAGTTACTTTGGTCTTTTTAATGACTATGTTTTGTATTAATTTTATTTTCTTTAGTGTGCAGATGAAGATGTAGGAATATTTGGTCATTTAAAATAACTCTGAAGTAATCTGAATAGGTTAAGGGAATATGACACTGCTTTGATTACACTTCTCAACTCTTTATTGAAGAATACCATTCCTGTATGCATCAGAAATGCACCCCTATGTTCACGTGTGAACAGGTGTGTGTCTACACATCACCAGGTGACTGGTGTCAGTGCCTGTCTTCTATGATTTTCTTTGAAAAAGGCTCAAACAAGAGTGTTTTGCTCTGCTCCTATGGCCAGCTTTTGTGTCTTCAGTTAGAAAACTGCTTAAGATACCCATTTTTTCAAGTAGGTAAAATCTCAGTCCATTCAAAGACATGTATATGCAGTTGTACTTGAGTAAATAGGACCTGGAAAGACCTACTACAGGAAGTTATAGATAAGAATTTAGGAAATTCTTAAAACAAGTTACACTTTGCTACATGTAAAAAGAATAATAAAAAAAAAAGACTGAAGAATACTACTATCAATTTTGGAAAGTTAAGTCTCTTGCTTTGACTTAAAGAAATCTTTGATTAGAGATGACAATGAAAACAGATAGGAAGATACCATAGCCAGACTATCTCACATCGGGCATCTCAAGTGTTCTTGCACTTTCCCCAGAAGCATCTGACTCCAGTTACTCTGATTCAACTTCAGCAAAAGGTTGAATAGGCATCTGGTTTGGAAGTTATACATAAAAAGGCATATTGGAAATATTTTCACATAGCAGTCTATGTACTGTTGATGCCAAGTTCCATGAACAGTATTTCTGAAGATCTCAGTGGTAATGCCCAATTACTGTATAATATCTTTATTTTTTTTTTTGCAGATGTTACATCTATAGCTCTATATTTATGTAAATTGCATGCCTTAAATTTAAGTAATAGAGAATGTCTGTAATGAGGAGCACAGCAAATAAGTGTTGTAAATTATACATACTAACACCACAATTCCTTTCACTTATAAAAAGCACTGGGAAAAGAAGAAAGTTGTGCTATTTAGGATGTGCCTTTAAAGCTTTCTGGCAGGTTTCAGCTCTTGTATTTGTCAGAACAGAGAAGTGAACTGGAATTGTTAGTACCATACATCCATGATCTTTTTAACCTCAGCTCTGCAAGAACTCCAGGGTATTAACTTCAGCTTTACACAGCCTTGAATAAACATCTCCAAGCACTAGTGCCTGCTTGTGGCCTCCCACCAATCCAAAGGACCCCTGATGACTTTTAAGGTGTCAAAGACAACAAACTTCTCTGTTCCAGCTCAGAGCAGGATCTGGCACTGCCCACTCTGACATACCAGGATGTTTCAGTACAGGTCATCAGCAGAGGTACCAAGAGAATAGGCTTCACAGGTTTATGCAGAAAGGTGGTCTACAGAGGCTGACAGAGCCTATGAAGAAGCTTTCAGCTTCATCCAAGCAGGATGTATCCATAAGGTGAAAGGCTCAGGAGTGCTCTCTGTCTCTACAGTAGGGCAGTTGTACCCTCCACTGCTACTGCTGCTGACAGTAACGCTGCACCAGTTATCCACGCCATCTCCTCTTCACACCACTGTGCTCAGACCCTTTTCTTTCTCACAATCAAACAAGGTTTGCAGCACACAGTCACACTGCAGTTCAAAGCCTGCCTTGTGCCCATACCTGTGTTGCCTGACTCTTCCATTGCACCTCTCTGGGATCTCTCTCCAGCAGCTTGGTCTGGGGTATTGGTGTATTCAACCTTCCACAACTGTGCCAGTGAGGACGTAAAAATGGAAAAAGCATGGATTATAACAATGAGAGATAAATGCAACTCCTGCTTCCCAGCAAGTGGTGGAAAATGGGCCTCTAATACCAGAACAAAATTTGGCAGTGGTGTCTCCCTCTGTCACTGAGCTGCAGAATGTCACACTGGGGTTGCAAGGCTGACATGTTAATGAAGATCTTAGTAACACAGGAAGCTGTCCTACCAGACTAGAGGCAGAAACAGCAGTGAATTCTTACTCATGAGAAAGAATGACTTAATAAACTGAGCTGTGAACCAACTCCCAGAAATCAGACTCAAACATATTTCCGACAAGTGATAGAATTTTTGCTTTCAGAACCACTCCAGAATTGAAAGCACGTTTTCAAAACCATCCCTGAATGGTAAAGATTCCTCCATTCAGGTGGATAAAAGTTGATAGGAAGGCAAATACTTCACTCTGATTTTCACCTTCTGCCCTGTCCTGCCCTGTTAAGAAAATGACATGGGTTTTTTAGTAGCTCTGTCCCTCCATTTAGAGTGGTAAAACTCTGCCTCTGGCCTACAATAAAACAGTATTCCCTTTTTCTCCCTCCTGTCCACTTACCCTCACCACTCCATCTGTGCTTCCTGTGATGATACTGCTGCTAGTGTCCCAGTCCATCACTTCAGCAAAGCAGCAGCAAACAATATTGCAGGTGGGACTGCAGTCAGTGTTGATGCTTGCGAGAGGCTGGCCATTGACTGTCCACAGATACAGGTAAGATCCCGCACAAGAGATAATATCACCCTGGAACAAACCAAGAGTAAATGTCTCAAAATCTTGTACTCATCCTCCTCACAACTCTTACGTGCTTATTAGAAACTGTAGAGTAGCTCTGACTTAAATGCTTACCATTGCTTTTCTTCTGGACAGATGATATAAACCAGAGAAAGTAAAAAAAATTATTCTCATTAAAAATACTGAAATTTTTACATCACAGAAACCTGAAAACACTGTCTAAGATTTAGAAAGATTATGCAGGAACAAAGGGGGTTTTTACATTTTTAAATGAAAACAATTAAATGTTCCCTTTCTATTTTCCATAAAATCCAGGCTTTTAGTTAAAACAGACTGGAAGACTGACCTAGCTACTGTCAGAGACTAGGACTGTGCACAAGCAATGCCTATCACAGGTTTTGGTCCAGGACTAATGCTCTTAAAAATTTTACAAATAAGCATTCTCAAACAAGGGCATGGTGTTCACCTGCTTAGCTGCAAAGCCTTTTGTGATTTCACAATCCTCCTCTGCCCCTCACAGGGAGCTCACTGTCATCGCATTTTTACACTGTCTTTTGTGTTTGACCAATGACCAGCTCCACATTCAGTGACCTGCACTGCTGATGCAGAAAACATCCTCTGCAATTGAATCTCTCCTCTCCATTCCATGCAGGTCCAGTCTTATCAAGAGATTGCATGTGAGGAGTAAATACACAGGTAATTCCCTAGGGGCAAGAAACACACGGAACCAAGAGCCAAAGCAATTGTAAATAATCTTATCAGAATTGCATTTTGATAAAGTTATTAACTGAAATTCTACCTAACTTTTCCACTTGATCCATAGTAAGAATCATCTAAATAGAACCCCATCAGCAAAGTCACCTGACTCTGGCAAAGGACAATGTGCCCTTAGATTAGCAGCATGCATCTGGTTTAAGTCAACTAACACTTCATCCCTGTCTCATTTGTGGTCAGGGCTCTTCACACTGCAGGGCAGAATTCTGCAGATAAAGATAACATGTTCAAAGCAGAGCTGCCAATAATTCAAGAGATTATATTTCAGCTACTTTATCTGCATGAGAATACATGATGCCCAGGCATTTGGTAGTGATCTACCATCCTTTTCAGGTCTAGGTGAGGGATTTAAAACTAACTGAAATCATTAATTAGCTCCAGCTTTTACAATTCTCCTTAGCTTATAAACTTTTTGAGATGGCCTTCTTATTTTGTATCTCTGTTACACAAACACCATGAGGTTTGGATCTATAGATGAAGCTTCTAGATGCTCAAGTGAATACAAAAGGCATCACAACCATCACAGAACGAAGAGTTTTCTGCAGAAAAAGAACGTGGTTCAGAAATTTATTTCCTTCAAAACTTTGCTTTGAATTATTCTGAAGTTTTCAGGAAAAATACATTGTTACCAAACATGTAATTCTGTGTCAGTCAAAATAAGTAAGCACAATGGAACTTTGTTTCTATCTTCCCATTACAGTCAATAAACATAGAGAGAAGAATGAAACAAAAATACATTTCAGATTTAAGTGTTCTAACGTCAAAAAGAATTTTTGTATTCACAAACTATGGACCATTTCATCTTTTTTTCCTTGAAGCTTCAGTCATACTTTCCTAAGGTTCTTCCTCTTTTAAATTAGCCTTTCTATAGAATATTATCTGAACAGTTTCATCATTTGCATTCCAGTAAACTGGAGAACTGTACTTGGATCAGTCACCAGACTGTTGCCAGTACAGACCATCTCATTTTTGGACAGCTCCAGAGGAGTGGATACCAACTGGAAAGGTTACTATACTGGCTGGTACATAGAAAAGAGAGGACTCCATCCCCTTGGGATCTCAAGCCCATGCTCTGTGCCAACCCACCCAGTCATTTCTGAATGCTTGGCACTTCATAAGGGACCCCCAAGATATTCTGAACTGGCCTGCTGAAGCCACTGGCCATTTTACACTAACCAATACACCTAGGGCTGGGAGCTGAGCTGACACTGAACAGACCAGTTAATTCCCATACTCAAATTGCTAGCCTTCAGACTGCATGGTTAATAAAGCTCTGATACGAGATGACTGTTTTGGCACAGACTAAGTAGAGAATATGTGCCTGGTTTCTTACTCCTATGAGCTCAATTTTGCCTTTTTACAATCTCCAGTACTGGATCTAACATTGAGTTATCTGAGTAGCTGGGAGCTTGCTCTGGTGTATTAACAGACACAGAAGATACAAATATTAAAGCAACATTTTTGGGTGGTAGAAGTTTGAGGAAAAAAAAAATCTCATTCAAAGTGTTTACAGTAAATCCAATGCAGAGTATTTTCCTATCAACACATTCAATTCTGGTCAGGTACAGACCTCAACAGATTTATACCCACTGCTATCAAGAGCTCCCCCTCCATGTGAGAGTAGAAGGGAAAGTAAAAAGCAAATACTGTCCCCACAAAGGTGTAAGGTAGTTGTCAGCTGAGGCAGCAGACTGCAGTCTAACATGTCTCAGCTGAGATAGCTCTGCTGCAAGAATGTCAGGAGAAATTAATGAAATAAAAGGAGTGATAAGGTTATGAGTCAGCTAAGCCCAGGAGGTACCAGGGTAATACTTCATGCCCCATAAAATAAAAGTTGTTTAATCCTGCTAGCTATCCATCCAAAGATGCTTCTACTTAGCTACTCAGTCTAAGATGTTTGCTTTTAGTGCTCACCTCTCATCATTAAGAACACTATTAGCAATCTCTGTAGAAAGAAAGAAAATCAATGTATCTGACTCTCAGGATGTTTTTATGTTGGGAAAAGCACCCATTAAATTATCATGAAATGTTCATGCACGCATCAGAAGAAAGATGATAAATGAAGATCTTACTGTTGAGTTGTTGATGGCAACAGAACAGAGGCTTGCCTCGTGGGCAGGAAGCTGGTTTATGTATGTCAGCTGGTTCAGGTCCCAGATGATGCAAGTTCTGTCATCAGATCCACTCACAAAGATGCTGTACGTTACAGATGCAGCAAGGCAGGTCACTGCCTGAGTGTGTCCATACAAAGCCTGGTGGGGAAAACCCAAGCAATAAACAACAGTAGAGGGTGGCTGATTTACTAGGGAACCAGAGACATACTGTAATTTGCTTAGTAAGAACAAGCAACCTAGTCATTCTTTGGAGAACTGAAGAGGGCATGAGGGGAAAATACCAAAGGATCTTACAGAGAAGCACTGTTGTTCTCAACTTACAGCCAAAAACATGTGAGGGTCCAGGTGATTTTTATGTTTTGCCCGAGTTATACAGTAATTTGGGGTCCTTAGCCTTCATTTCAGACTCCAAGACTCTGCTTTGTGCTCAGCAACAAAAAAATCATTTTTCACTCAGTCCACAAAGTTTTAACTAAAATTTATGCTTGGAAATGTCTCAATATTAAAAAAAACCATATTTCTAAATATTAAAAAACAAACAAAAAAACCCAAAAAAACCCCAAAAAACAAAAACAAAACAACAAAAACCAACCAACCCAAAAAAAACCAAAACAAACAAACAAACCTACAAAAACCCCAAGAAAACCCCCGACAAACAAACAAACCAAAAACACGTTTTGAAATAAAACTCACCAGGATGTATTTCAGTAACCTTCTCAGTCTTATGTTTTTGTTTATCTGAACAACTACTAAAATATTTCTAGTTTTAGTAAGAAGAGAAACAGCATTTGTGGAGAAATTTTGCTTTAAAGCCATATAGAAATTCCTTTCTTTTTCATCATTACACAACCTTTTTGTTGTTGTTGCTTTATAGTTCCAGAGACTTAAGGAGTGCCCAGTTTAACTTTGCCCGATTTACAGTTTCTTAAAAAAAGAATATATACTATATACTCTAGGCAATTTAATAGTACAGTTAGAAGGCATGGATTGAAGCATAGTGCTGACAATGGTTAATGCAGCATTCTCAAGTGACACCAGTGTACACTTCTGCTGCATAACCACCAATGACAGTGAAGCCTGTAGGGCAACAAAGAAAAGGTCTTTACAGCTTTCCTATAAAGCCCTTCAGGGCTCATTTTTTAGCTGCCTTACTTGTAAAAGTCAGACCCACCAGTTTTAATGTTGACTTTAACAGTAAATGCATACTCCCTGGTAGCTTTCTTTTCATTATATAATTAGCATGTCTTTAGGGTCTATCTCAATTCAGCATGAAGCAGGGGAGCCACATGTCCCAGATGATTTTTGTGGATACATCTCATCCTCTTTTCCAGCACGTGACTGTGCGACTGAACTTTTGCTGGCTGACATGTGCTGCCACTTGCCAAGGTCATCAGGACAACAGTATTCAAAACATTAATCCATTGGTGAAGAAGCTGAGTCGGAGCTGGTTATGTACTACTGCAAGTGTGAGGGATGAATTTCAGCTTGTGATTTATCCCATTCTCAAGAACTTGTCAACTAAAATACTGGCACAAAATTAGGTCTCTAACAGTGGTTTTTGGAGGTCAGAAACACTATCACCTAAGCATGAAAAAGGAAGCTCAGCAGAAGCTTTGGACTAGCTGTTGTACAGTCTCTTTACAAAGGACTGGACATAACCAAGTGCCTGTACTTGAGAACTGAACAAGGCTGCTGCAAGAAAGGTTGAGATGAGAGGTTCAAGGGATCAAAACTTCCTCTCCTTCCTTCAAAGCATGAAAGAAAATATACTGATTGTAAAGCATCCAAACTGCCAAGTCAAGCCAGGTTAAACTCCTGCACGAGTTTAAATAAAACCCTTTTCCCCTCTCTCTCTCTTTTTTTTTTTTTTTTAACCCCAGAAAGATCCTACAAGGCAGTGAAGTGCTTTAAATACAAGCTGAGTGTGGAAGAGAGGGATAGACCTGAACCCAATTATATAATCAGCTTCAGTCCATCAGTTCTTAATGCATATTCATGAAAAAAGTCGCATGGTTTTGGCTTTCTACTGTCTTCTCATTATCACTCTGCAAAGACTGACAGATTTTCTCTTAATGGGAAATTTCCTGCAGTATATTTGCAGAAAGAACATGAAGCATACCTCCAAAGTATTTTCACAAATAGCAAAAGACAAAAAAGACCAGCTACACAGTAGGAATGTTTAGTCTGTGAAAACTTAAACCAAGCTTAACCACTCAACTTAACTGGCCAACCATGGACACAGAAGCTTCACAGCTATGCTCAATATGTTCCTAAGAGGTCTGCGAGGCACACAGCACATCTTGCCCAGATGCTTATCCAAGTCTAGTATTTCATTTGGCCCAGAAATTCTGGAGACTGGATCCACTCTGTTTATGAACACTGAGGGAACTAATAAATTGCATGGATCAATACTGAGGCTATTATGTTCAATCTTTAGTGTTCCACAAAACTGTGGAAACAGATCCCACTAGAGAGGGAAAAGCTACTTTTTCTACTGAAATACAGTTTCTGTACTTTACTGCATTCCAAACCAGAATGTGTCAGTCCCATGAGACAGCTGGTAAGTGAACAGCATCCACTTTATAACACATCAGCTTTTCTTAAGCAAAGCTCACTCTCTCAGGAATTATTTTTTTGTTTAGCTGAAAAAGCAGTCATCATGAAACAGTGAACTACATGAAAGCAGCAAGTAATTCATTGAAGACATTTAGAACTATAGTTCAAGTTAACATCCATGCCAGACAGTCATAAAAAACCCCCAAAGAATAAGCATCTCCTAGCAAAGTGAAGGAAAAAATACAGAATTTGTCATTGCATGATCTCATACCACTTTGTGGATTTTGGGTAATACCAAATTAATCACAGTGGAACATATCAGCAAATCTGGTTTTACATTTTTAAAGAGAAAGGCATTATATCACAGATAAAAACCCAGCCTCTTCAGTTACCTGAAACTCAAACTGACCCCCTGACTAATATTGTTTGGATATTGATGAGAATTACTGCTTATGCTTTTCTCTACTACTGTTTCTTCCATTTCAATGTCTGTGTTCTGCTTTGGAGTAATAACTAGCTGCACTAAAAGGTCATCACTGAAGATCTTGTCTCATATTTTTCTCCTCTACACAGGAAACATCATGAACCTCACAAGAGAGACTGCTTTAAACACAGTTTCCCCCCTAATTTCAACACAAAAGAATTTTAGATTACTTAAGATCTAAGTACTTCTCTGGCATTCCAACAGTTTTCACATAATTTAATAACAAACAAATTATATTTTGGCTTAGGGTACAGAAAGCGCTGAAATATCATATGAATATTCCTCCAGAACAATGAACAGAAGAAGCTTCTAACACTTGGAGACCTTGCTGATCAACAAACCCTTTATTGGTTTGCTTAAATAGCAGAGTTTTTTTTATGCCTCTGTTTCTTCAGGGAAAAAGGGCTCCATGCCACCTTTCAGATATGATAGCGATGTCCTCCAGCCTTACTTGTAAAGCTGAGAACTCACCATAGCTGAACCACACAAATCTTGCATAAGAATCCAATTTTAAAATTGAAATCACATGTATACAAGCTGGTTAATGACCATAGATGAGCTCCAAATCAACAACTACTTTGAATAATGAGGACAACAATCTATATCATTCTTATTGGATGCATCTCCTCATGGAGTGACAGATAATCTTATATTCTGAATTCAGGCTGAGAAAAGCGAATCAAGAACTTTGCCTAGGTGAGCCTTCATCTCCATCAGATAACTCTGTAAGATGTTTTGGAGATCCTGTTCATTGCTGTAGCAGCCTAAAACAAATTATAAGCACCTCTATGTGACAATTGTTTTAGAAAATAACCCAATCGCTCGCTGTACTTTAAGAGATGGGAACATATGCCTTATCTTCACTGCCTCTTCTATCATGATAAACTTTGGAAATGCCACCAAAAGGGTAAAAAACCCACCAAGGTCTATTCATAACTATGAGCTGCTGGTATAAGGTGTATTATTAGCTCTTGATCCAATAACAGGCTGTCACATGATGCTGCTGATTATTGGGGTTTTTTTCTGCTTTCTTGATTCACCCAAAGGTGTTTCTTCTGACAGTCACCAGAGACAAAACCTAGTCTTCTGGGTTTCATTAAGTTTCCATAACAGAAGAGCCACAGTACTTACCTGTCTCAGGTTTAGACATTTCACTTTGTCTTTGACCAAGGAAAGTTCCCAGACACACACAACTGAGCTTGTTCCAGATGTGATTATGGTAGTTGCTGAAGGACACACAGCACAGAGGCACTTTCCCCAGTCTGCCATGCTCTCAAATGTAGTCACATTCTGTATAAGAAAGAATCTTTAAGTCAAGTGCTCATCTGGTGACACCACATATGTATTAATACCAAATGGCAGATTCAGTTCTCAAAACTGAGCCTCCATTCCTTTAAATCTAGGAAAGAAAAGCTCATCTCAACCAGACTCTGTGTGAGCACAACTGTGAACATGCACAGGCTGTGGTTGCATGTGGCCATGCCATCTTACAGGAGTCAAAAGGAAGGCTGAACAAAGGTCAGCATCTTATGTCTTAGAAGACTTGAATCCCAACTCCTTTTTGTGTCGCACTTCCTACATAACCTCAGAGAACCTCGTTCTGCTACCATATAGTAACAGAATGCAAACATTCAATGTAGATTGAAAAGAAAGCCCAGACTGTGACGGCCACTGGTAGCAGAGCTAGTGCCAAAAGACATAGCACCAAATTTCATTCTATGCCAACAGCTCTGTTAGCAGAACCCAAACCAGTCTAAAACAATGTCAGGTCTATTACATATTGCTACAATTACATCACAAACATCCTCCTGCTCCCATTCTGCATTTGGTCTTTCTCCCACACACCTAGGACAGTACCATGGTGCTAATGATTCTGGTGAAGCTGGATGGCACAGCTACAAAAATGCTACCACCTAGATAGAACAGACCTTTACCTCTTTACAAGGACAAAAATTTCTTACAAGCTCAGGTCCACAGGCACTGTTTACCCAGAGAAAACTCAAGCTGGACTCCCAACTACTACTCAAAGTGATTGTGTCATCACACTCACTATGCTCAGTGTCACCCTGACACTTGAAGAGGCAAAAAATAATTTATGCCTGCAGCAACACTACAAATTGCTAAGCACTGATTTTAATTGAAATCAATGGTGACAACTCTCAATAATTTTATACAGAGAGCAGGAAGTAAAAATGGCTTTTTCATTTCCACTGACTGTGGGTATATCTGTAAAAAAAAAAAAAAAAAAGATGCTACTTACCCAAATACCCAAGTCAGTATCTTGCTGAATTATGTGGTTTGCTATTCTGGTACCCAAGCTAACTCAGAAGGCTTTGCATATCGTAATATTGTCCCAAACACACCCAAAAATCAGTGTGTTTCTGATAGAGGAAATTTGATCTGTCAAGTGCCTAACATGCAGCATGCTAATATAGATAATTTATTTTTACCAGCAAAGAAGTAAAAGCATTAACGTTTTAGAATAAAAGACATTATTATTTTGAATTAAAGCACTAGACTATGCCTGAGAGCCAGAGGGGAATTGACAGATGGTACTGTCTTAATTCCAGCAGAAACTTTTGCACAATGAAATTTCTAATCAGTGACCAGGAGACCTTATATTATCATTACAACCTATGAAATGAGGTTTCTCCTTCATTTTGATGAACCACACAATTACTGGATGGAAAACTTGAGATAATTTAGAGAGAAATGCCACATTTTTGAGTAGTGTAGAATGACTTTGTACTTTCTTGGGATATCTGACTTGGGACTCCTCAAGAAACTTGACTGTGAGAAAGTCCTATAAAGTATCCTCTGAAATCAGCTCCCCAACAGCCTCTGAAATAGGTGACCAAACAAGTCAAAGACTACAACATATTATTAATTTTTGGAACTCTAAGACTTTTTCTTATTTACCTTCTCAGATCCATAGTTACCAAAGCAGCAAGTGAAGTCCTCAAATCCCCAGCAAAATGTTTTGCTCCAAAGCGGAGGAATCAAAATTTTATTTTTTTCAACAGCCAGAACGCCTTTCTCTGTATGAACAATGTGCCCAATGGCTCCCTTGGGATAGTCTGAAGACAGAAAAAATACGTAATTGTTTGGTTTAGAGCACGTATGTCAACTTTCCTATTCTGCACAGCTTGTGTAGTGAGGCTGGAAAGTCATACACCTGGGCTTAGTGCTGTGGCCAGGCCCACAGACAGAAATCCACTCTAAAACTGAGATTCCGGACAGAATAGTGGAAACACTTCTTTCCAATGGATCACATAAATCCATTCAGAGAGAGTGACATGTTTCACTGCTTAACAGCAGTGTCATTAAGCTCTTTTTCACCGGCAGACTGCCTTAAGCCATGCACTACAGAGGATGACAGGCATTGTCACCAATAGCCTCTGTAATACGGCTCTGGGAGCCTAATGTCCCCACAAAGATGTGTGATACAGAGAATATGACTGTGGGATGAAAAAACAGACACACTGAAATGTTCCAGGCTTCCTTATAGTAAGAAAAGTAGCAGATTAAGAGAAAGAAAACACTTTAAAGTCAAGAAGTGGGGACAGACAGTACTTACTTGGTTGTTGAATATAAAAAGGAACGCAAATGAAGACAATGAGCTTCACCTTTCAATTTAACATATTCAGATTGTAGAAAACAGAAAAGATTCTAGTGGCTTATAAAAACAATAAATCTGTTCTGAACGCCACAAGAGAAGTTTGAGAGTTTTCAGTGCCTACTGCTAATGCATACAAATGCAAATAAAAATTGGCAGAGGGGATCTTGATTGAACGAGAAGCTGTGTGACTATTTTTGTGCTCTTGAAAATTCAGATTCATCCTATTCAGGAACTGTGCACTTATTAGGTCAGAATAGAACACAGCCCCTGTAACACCTTTTATAGCAACTGATGAGAGCTTCAGATTTTGCAGGCTGTTCACAGAAGGAGGAATTCCACTTGAGTGAAGGAACAACACAGTCTCTCTTCCTGATGAACTTTTTCCTTGGGCATTCCTGGATGCATGTGGTTTCGTGAAGAGCTACAGCAAAGGAATGGCATTGAAAAATAAATCTCTATTTGCAAGATCACAAAGGATAAATAGTAGCTTTAATCCTTAATCACAGACTCCAGGACTATCATACATGAATCTCTTAATTAAAATAAAATCTTATCCTTATTACATTTTAATCAAACTATATGCCTTCCTCACAGAGACAGAAAACTAATTCCAGAAATTCCAGACAAGAAAGAAAAGGACAGGTGAGACTTTGAACTGAGTTTTATTTGACTACACCCTTTCCCAGAGTAGTGGTCACTCACGTAAATGTATCAAAGGAGCAGAACTCACAGTTAATGCTGCATCTCTATGGCATACAACAGGAACAGCATGAGTAGAAAGTGTGGGTGCATACTGATGTAGTACACAACTTGCAAAAGTCTATAGCCCATCTTTCAGAAGATTTAAATCAGAATAAGTTTCTGATTTAAGCTACCACCATTGCTTTCCTGTCAAATAATGCAAGATCAAAATAAATTATGCTCTCTACTCTCATGATAAAGTGGTACCTGCTTTGGTATCTGTCCAAAGTTGCTGATAAATCCCAGAATAGTGCTCTTAATTAGAGGATCTTTAATGTTGTTGAGGTCCACCTTGTCTCCATAGAAGTAAGGATGATAGGTGTTAACTGCCTCCACTGCAGCTGAGCCATGCTGCTTGTGGCCAAAAATAAGATCTATCCAGTGATGAAGGTGTGCACTGACATAGTCACTTTCCAGTGCCTGAAGCAAAAAGAAAATTATTTAATTCACTAGACTGTATCCATTACAAATGCATTTACCACTTTCCAATCCTAGCTCGAGACTGAAATTCTCTGCAAGGGAATCTTTACACTTTCAGTTCCTCTAGTACCACCATTTTCAGCACATCCTCACAAAAGACCAAAAGAGACTAAACTGGATCCCCAGAGGAAATGAAAGGACAGAGTGCAGCATGTTTGATTTAATAGACACGAGGGGCAATATCCTCAGAGACAACACAGGTAGGCTCCACACAGCAAAGTGAAAGCATCCCACAGATCTTGACACATCCTTCAGCTTTCAGCATACATAGATACCTGAGATATCATGTCTTCATCAACAGTGTTACTGATACACGATGGCTTAAATAAGCAAAGCATGTGTTGTTAGCTTTTGGTACCATCACTTTTCTCTACAGACAAACCACAGGTGAATTTCTATTTGTAGAAATATGCCTTAGCTATGAGTCACACTGAGTAGCAGAGATTTTCCTAGAGAAGATACATATAAAATAGAATGGAAAGGGAGATGACCAGAAGAAGAGCTTTACGTTGAGTCTGAAGAATACAGCAGGAAAGGCTGCATGCCATGAACCAGCAAAGACATTATAGTGAAATGTCAAAGGGTGTTGCAAGCCAAGACAGGGAAGGAGTTATACAACAGCAGAGTTGGGGTGCACCTGTACAGGCAGTTGTATGACAGAAGCTTCAAGACTGCCTGAGTTTGAACAACAAATATTTTGCTACCCTTGTAGGCCTTAAGTAGAGAATCACAGCCCCGTATTTCCTCATCCTGGAAAAAACTCAGGGTCTAAACATTTTTCTCCCAAACAAGAAATGTTTGACTTTCATTAGATTTCCCATCCATAGTGACTTGCATGTGGATTAATGGGCCAGAATGAACAATTATTACTGAAGAAAACTGGGAGGGATGCTAGAAGTTAACACATCCACCCAAATGTGGTGTCCATAAAAAGCTCGGTATAATCACGAAGGAAAACTTGTGCTTGAAAGACCCAGACAGCAAGTTCATAAGCAGTGGACACAAGTTCCAGTGGAACCTTTACCTATCACCAGGTTAGCAAGTCTTACCCATGATGCTTCACTAAATGCTACTGCTTCTGCCATCACCTGTCTCACCAAGTTTTTGTGCATTCCCAAAGAGTCTCACCCAATGACTCAAGCAGCAGTGTTAAACTTTGTTGAAAGTACTTTCCTATCTCTGAATCATTTGACTGTGTAATATTCCCTGATGCTCAGTGAAAGGTCTCCCAAGCAGACCATCCCACCCAAAGCACAGCAGAAATAAACAAGCTAATGGAATCCAGAACAATGGCTCATTTCACAGAGCAGACAGATAGCCCAGTGCAGCTGGTGTAAATGACCCTGCCCACAGCTATAATGATCACAGGGCAGCTCAGAGAACAAGCACAGCATACAATCTGTCCCCTGTAAACAACACGAAAACATGAACAGACTCAGAACTCATCCTTATTAATAAAAGCAGTTAGTCTATGAATTACACTGTAAATTTTTTCTGGTATCATTGCCAAAGCAAAACAAAGCAACCAACAGAGCTGCAACTGTGCAGCCTCTCAGTATTTCACTGAGCACTATGACGAGCCCAACCAGAGAGGGAAAACTTGTGGCCTAGGGAGGAAGTAAATACATTTATTTAGTAGACCTGATTCCTAATTTACTAAACATGAAACAGAAAACTATTCAGAGTTTTATGTCAAGAACAATTCTTTGCTCTCTTATACTTTAAAACAATAGCCAAACCTTAGAACAGCGTCAACCTGGATCCGTTTAATGCACCAAATTTATTGTGAAGTCTCCTAAAAATGTCTACGATACCAGTAAGTAGTACCTCCAGCCTTGTGGATGATTTCAGAGGATACGAACACTCATGTTTCAAAATTCAAGATCTCTGACTCTTCAGGTTTAGGTAAACTTTTCCAGGCAGGCTAATGAATTTTTCACAGCAAGATTTTTTGCACTCTTCTGTGTAATACCTACTACTAGCTACTGCTGAAAAGAGGATATTGCAGTGACTGTAAGTGAAGTCTGATCAGGTCTGGAAAATTATTAAAAAGTCTATAAAAGTAATATTTCATTTTCTAAACTACTCCTATTTGAGATCTGAATTAATCTGTTTATCAGTTGTGCCAATGTTATTAAATAGTGCAGCTCAGTGGAAGCAGCTCTGTAGACAAATGGTAGAGAGGGCCCAGTATCCACATTAAATGCACTGCAGGGGCTTTACTTCCAACTAAATCTAGCCTGCTCCCGCAGGCTAAATGCCATCAGCATCTGGAGCACACAACTGGAGTGCAGCTTTTGTTTTGTTTCATGCAAAACAAATCTAGTTCACACAATTTGAGATCACTCTACAGTGAGAGCAAAACCATACTATCGAGGGATGACTACAGATTCATTTCCAAACTGCACCATTACTCCAAAGTACAAGGCAAAAGCAGATTCCTCCACTGTATTCAAATGCCTTTGGAGTGCTCACCATTCCACAAGCAATAAGGAGCACAGTTCAGTATTTTACACTCCAAACAAGTCACAACAGAAGAAACAGCATTTCTCCCTAAGTTTTTCTTAAAAAAAAATACCTGTAAAATTGCAGCACCTTTTAGGCTTTCATGTATTTTTGTTTGCAGCACATCCAGTAGGTCTGAAAAATGAGACTGAGCACCTTGGAAGGTCACAGAGCGAGCATGAGATGGCAGTGAAAGGAATCAGAGTGTGAAAAGTGTCCCTGCCCATGGCAGAGGGGTTTGGAACTACATGATCTTTAAGGTTCCTTCCAACACAAATAATTTTATGATTCTCTGAAAGCATTGTGGTTGCTGTTAATGGTTAAGGGAACAGTGGAGAAAAGAATATTCACAAAATAAGAATATAATCCTGATTTTGTTCAAAATAGGAAAAAAAAGTTAAGGATTTAAACCAACACTGGAAAAGTCACCTGAGGAAAGGCTAATTTTGAGATACCAACATAGAGAAGACATTTGTATCTACAGGTTTGGATACAGTCACCTACAAAGTGATTGCTGAGAAAATCAAAATCCCAAGGCCAGGACCTGCACAGCACAGGTAAGAACCCAGTGAGGCAAAAACTGAAGCTACGTCTGACAAACCAGGACAACGCAATGCCTTGAAAATCATGGGCTGTTTGTTTAGTCCCACCAGTGCTAACACACATAATCAACTTTTTTTTCATACACAGCAATCTGTATGCAGAATGCCAGAGGACATCTGATGGGATAATGCAGGGGCACTATAGAGACATGTATAAGGGTATTATTCTGCAGTCTGAGTTCAATGTAACAATCTTCACACAATACATCTGCATTCACCTCTATGATGTAGCAAGATGACATCATACAGAAGTCAAGACTTTCTATTAACACATAGCACTAATTGCAGTAAGGACCTTAAAGCTATTTGCTTTTAAATTGCCAAGGCTGACTCCATTAAAGGCAGAAAATTACATCAGGTTTCTCTCTCTCCCCCCACCCCCTGCCCCCAAAATAAAAATAATTATTTTAGTTCTGGCATGACTAGGAGACAAATAGTTTAACTTAACACACAGTTCGTTAGCAACAACCTAGAAATATATGCATATAAATGCTTGCACATTATATTATCTTACACTTATGGGCTGAGATATGTTCATACCACAAACCTAGATACAACCCTCATCTGGTCTGGAAAGCTGGCCTTGATTCAAGGTGAATTGTTAAGGAGACAAATAGGCATGCAAAGTTCAGAACTGACATGAACTCCATAAAGGCAGGATGCATTTGGATCCAACATTTTTGTTTGTGACTCTGGCCTTCTGAGTTTCATTTTCAGTTGGACTCAAGTTAGCATTTTGTTGCAAATCTTTATATTAACTGACCTGTCTGTGCAGGAAAATGAATTTATGGGGGTCTCCATCTGCCCAAGGAGGAAGTTGCACATCCCCCAGCACCGTTCCATCCTGCATGCAGCCTGTAAGAATTACAAAGGGAGAATCAAAAATAAGAATCAGACATGTTGGAAACAGGAACTTGTTTTCTAATACATTAAATTCAAAGGAAATTGAGGTGATTTTCCCACCACCATTTATCAATTTACCCACCTCTAAAAGTCAAATTAATACATTTTTCATAGCCATAGAGATGCAACGATCCAGGCCAAATTTTCAAAAGTAGACAACTAGATTGGTTATCAAAATCCACTTGTCTGACAAAATATGCAATTCCCTTCCACAGTAACTAATAGAAAGTACTAGCTCCCTTTCTGAGCTGGAAACTTCATTCTTCTGCCATCATTCAGGTACCAGAAGTTTGTATTCTTGTAGCCTTATTTTAATAAAAATTGTTCTCTTATCACTAGAAAGTGTCATCAGTCCACATAGTCCAGGGACCAACTCTCAACATATGATCTGAATCTTTTCCTTTGGTAGGATACTGGGAGGAGCACTTAAGCCCTTTCTAGAACTTACCAAGTTCAAAGTGATTTGCATTGGTTAGGAACTCTGGCAAGTAAAAGAATTCTGGAATGAGTTCTCTGACATCACTCATGTTATCCCTTGATGCTGATTCCCACGTGCTCTTGACACTGTGAAACATCCTGTCTGCAACATCAAAACTCCCACCCTGTAAAATGGAGACAGACAAAAAGACTTCAATGTGAATATTCTGTTAAATAAAAGATCTTAGACAATTCTGCAGTGATCCACTTATCACATGTTTCCTACAGGGATGTCTCGATCTGCCCCAGCCTTATATACCATGACTTATATTAGGGACTGTCTTAGTCCTGATTTGTAGGTACGTATGTTGAGAAGACCATAAAGCTGGGAGTCTTAGCACAGCCTGCAATAACACAGAGACGAGCAGAAACAATCACAGGCAGCTTGAGGATATCAGCACATCCATTATTAATGCTTCTGAAAGCAATTAATTCCAAAGCACTCCAAAGTGATTTTCAAGTGGTGGACATGACTTCGCTGTTTTTACTTGTGACCCAAACAGTTGTGAACAATCTCATGTGCAATTCTCCTGTGAAAAAAACCTTTGGATAAGGGGAGGGAGAGCACTGAAGTAACATTCATTAGATCCAGCCGAACAGGAAAAGCCCAGTGGGAAGGAACAAGCAGGGACTGGACATACATTATGAGAAGAAGGGATGGCAAAAAGAGGGAAATAACAGCAGAACGTCTGGGAACCAGGCTGAATTGGTATGTAAGGAAGGAGAAACAAACTTCCTCACATCGTAAGAGCATTTGAACATGTTTAGATTAGTGAGAGAAACACTAGAAAAAAGCAACCTTAGAGCCCAGGACATCATTCTGAACTAAGGCCTCAAGATGAAAGGAATTAAACAAGTCACTTACTGAAGGAAGGGAATATGCTTTACAATAGAACCATATTTCCTACATGATTTATTAATAAGATTTCAGACACTGGATATGTTTGTGAAAATCCAGGTTCACTTCTACATATGGATCCCTATAGTCAGCATGGAAGGATTTAACATAAAATTTCTATAGTCATGGAAAAAAAAACAACAAATAGAAATCAGTTTTTTGAGATCATCTGAAAAAGTTTGTCAGAAACACCAAATTGTTTTATAAGAAAAGCTGACTTCTTAATTGTATTAAAGTGACAGAACAAAATTGTATCTCATTATCTAGTTCAGGTGCTGGCAGTAATGCTCCCAAGCCAACATAAATATTTCATCAGGGTTAACTAATTTGGATTATATGTCATGGGACATAACACTACATCCCACTGTCAGGGCTCAGGAGAGGTTGTCAGAGATACAAGTATCTTTAAACAGTTCTGGAGTACAGTGAAAATGTTTGAATAATTGCTTATCCTCAACCATTCAATCTCGCTTCACTAGGCAAAAAGAATAAGCCAGTGGGATTGCATAACAAAGGCACTAAAACATAGACATGATGCAAGAGTCAATCTGTTAATGAATATGAGATGCAGTCAGGTTCTGTCCATGGCTGACCTCTTGGGAAAATGTTTTGTTAGTTTTCCCTTTGCCTGTAGACTGTTGTGTGTGCCAGTTGAGAAGGATGTTGTACTTCTGCACAATAACAGTCAGCTGAAGTTTTGACCTGCAATCTATTAAGTAGGAAAACATTTAAGCAGCCTCATTCTGTGAAGATGGGATCCCACTCCCATGGCCCTAAGGAACCCTAAGCACTAGTTCCCACAGGAGTTTCTGACAGTAAGAATCACTGCCCTTTTGACTCCCCTGAGTACCTGCATACTAAGATTGCAGCTCCTTTGGATCTAGAAACTTTGCTTAGTCTGGGAACTGCAAGTCAAGAAGCAACTTCAGCCATATCTTTTGTTAGGGACAAAATACCCTCATGTTAAGCTATCAAAAGACAAATCAATAAACCGTATGTGCTGAACCCACATTCCTTGCTTGTCTTTTGAGACAGACTCACATCAAAACCCAATATATATTCCAAATGGAAAGACCATGCCTGTTTCCCTTGAGGTGAATTCTGACCAGCCTTCCTGTCCAGTCTCATCTCTAAAGGACAGCATAGCTCTGCTTTAGTTTCTTGTCCTTCTTCCTTATACCACTGACAATTGTGAAGCCTTCCCACATCCACTCAAGGGATGGAGTGAAGAAGTGGCTAATCACATGAGCAAGCCAATCTGGAGTTAATCTGATGCACAAGGTCATCTTGTTCTTGATCATTATCAGGCAGGGACCCTTGGAGTCAAATTCAAATTGAAATTAAAACAGAGTAGAAAGAGAACTATAAATAAATCAACAGCTAACAAGTATCTCATTGAAGCATATTAAAGGGCTTTGTATATTTAATCTGCACACAGTGTGCTGTGTCTGGTGGTGATTGATGCTTTTTCATCTTTTTTTGCAGCTTTTATGAGAGCTGGTCGTAATCTCCTGAGAAACAATATGATTTGTAATAAAAAGATTACCTGTATTAAATAAAAATAATATATACATAGGAAATGCTGTTAGCGCAACAAATCTGGTTAAAGATATTACCACCACGAAAAAATGTGATTTTTTCCCTAGCTGTCTAATTCATTTTAGGGAAAAGTAATATCTTTAAAACTTAAGCCTGTATTATTTATAAAGGAAGCAATAACTGATTTTCCCATTTCCTATATTAATAAATTTATTTGCATATATTTATATCAGAATTAATGAGTTTTCTCTCTCTATGAATGCAAAAACTGCACTGAAAGGGAAAACGAGAATCAAGAATTGCTTTATGCTTTTAGATTGCAAGATAACAAACTCTTATGACTTTTCTACAGCTAGACACAGTAAGCCTTTGCTTTCTTTCCTTTCAGTAGAGGCCTTACTGTCATCAGAAAGAGTGGAAAAATATGCTTTTTAAAACTACAGTCCAGCCTGGTATAAACAAAGCAACAAGGCACAGTTATCTAGAGACAAGTTAGAACTTCACACATTTATAAAACTAAGCATCACCTCGAGGGTGCTTTAAACCCAAAGACCTCAAACTGTTTCTAAGAATTCTTTATAAAGATGCAAAGACTTTTCCACATGCCCAGAGACGCTGAGAGGTTATTACCTGCAGACAGTGCTTAAATGCTCAAGAGTGACACAATGAAAAGCAAGAACCCTGTTTTTCTGTAAGTACTTTTGAGAAGTCAACCTCAGGAAAGGTCAATTGATACCTGAAACGCAACAGTGGGATAAGAATAAGAGGGAATAAAAAGCTGAGTTGCTCAAAAGCAAGTCTCACTATTGAGGGCATGGAGTCCCAGAATGCTTTTCCAACAAAGACACTAAACACAGAAACCCTGACTGCTCTGTTGCGGTGCTGAGACCAATTTGTGAAAGGAATTCCAGGAGGTACTTGACTAAGGTGAAGTGAAAGGTACTATCCAATACCTGTTTGATGAGTCAGTTTTTCATCTATCCCAGTACAATATGCAAAACACATACAAACCTTTCTCCAGAGTCAAATCTCAATATACTTAAAAAGTTAAATAGTAAGGTTTCTTCTGTACAATCCCATTACTAATGGCAATACTTCTGCACTGCCTTCTGTGGTCAGGTGCAAATCAATTGTTTGACTTGAGAAACAAGAAGTTATGTCAACATTAATTTTTCACAATTGCATTGTGAATTCACAATATTGAATTTCCTTGTCATGTATTCAGACTGTTTGCAGTTATAGTTTTCCTACTTTTTAAGATGCTGAGAAGTTTTCATGGCTCCAAATGCAGCACTCTTCAAGGTCTTAAGTTTGGGAGTACTCTTTTTGCAACCTGCTATCACCTTGATCCTACAGTTCTAAGGTCTGCTGTTTGCTTGACTACACCTCACATTTAGTAATATCTAAGCCACTATAGGACAAATCACTTCAGGGAAACAACAGCAATGAGCTCAGCTGACAGAAAAGTGGAAGAAGTTCAGCAGTTTCAGTGGATCCACACCCAGACAAAATTTTGAGAGCTTCAGATCTCAGCAGCCTTTGAAGATAACTATCCTCACAAAAATTCTGGTTATCTGCTAAACACACAAAAACACAGCCACAAAGTATTTGCTCAGACTGTGAACTCGTTATGCATGAAAAGTGTGCCAGTGAGATACAGCAGCCTTTGTTGTTTACAACATGAAATAACTGTTCCACAGTCATTCATGACTGCAGCTAACATATGGCTCACAGAGTGTGATGCTAACCATTGCCTCAGGTGGTTCACTAACCCATCAGCTACTGCTGATAACAGCTGATATCATAGGGCTTATTACTTAATTAGCACAGCACTTTATTTGTATTAGTTCATTAAAAAAAAAAGGACAAGTAAAAATAAATAAAATAAAAAACTCAGCAAAACAGCAAAGCACTTAGAAAGCTGCAGGAGACATAGCCATCTCTCACTATCCATACAGCAGTCTCTGAGTGATGAATATTCTGGTTTAGCCACCTCCCTTGTATTGCTCCATAAGGATAGGCACCTTTCAGCAAGATACTCCTTAAAAGATACACTTTTGAGGATATGTCCTCCTGGTGGACTCTGCTATAGCATAACACAATACAGAAATAAGGATAACAACTTTCTGCTACAGCCCAAGTGTATTCGCTTTTGCATCACTGACTGCCTGCTGAAAAGGGCAATCAGAAAATTTGGTGCCCATGCATGCTGAGCAGATGGGAAAGGTAAGCACAATGTTCAATTTCCATGCAATTCAAATCCATGGTGAGAACCAGCTTGGCACTGTAAAACAGAAAAAGATTAAACAAAATATTCCTTCTGGGGCACTTGATATAGTCTAACCCCACTTCTTCAGTAAGTTGATCCCATGACTCTTCATATTTCCCATTACCAAAACCTGTGTCCTCATCTGGCCCAGGAACACTTCTTATGCCACCATAGCCAGCTCCAAGTACTTGTCTGTAGCTGGATTAGTGTATGGGCACTTGGGTTTAGACTACCTACCATGAAAGTCTTATCTGCCCAAAAGTCAGAAGCTTGTGTTCAGACAGGTAATAAAATATTGTCTAGGTGTTTACATGCATTGGCTCTCACAAGACTCTCTCACAAGACTTAATAATCCTTCTGCCTCACATCAGCAATGCTAGCATTAGGATGTGCTCACTGAATTCAACACACATGGCACAGAGCCTTCAGTAAGCTCAGAGTCCACAGAGAATATGCAGAAAATGTCAGAAGTATTAATCCGCCTTCACTACACAGCCACTGTAATGTGTTACATGGTTCATAACAAGGTGTGGGAGGGAGGTTATCTTGCCCACTTACCTGCAGAGAACAGAAAGTCTGGGTAAATGGCTCCATTCTGACCAGGTAAGATGCCACTATAATTGCTGATGAATAGTGAGTGCAGTAATGGCACTGGGCTGACAGGTCTCCTGGAAATTGCACACAAATCAGATTCCAGTGCAAAACATCACCATATCAAACCCATAGCATCCAATTACCACAGCACGACTAATTAGGGAACAGGTCTTTTAAACAAATGTGTTCAAAGGTCTATGAGCAAAAGCACATGTTGCATATTTGCATTGAACACGCACAGTTACTAATGAAGAATGTTCATTTTTTGCCTCCCACATTTCATTTTCTGGAGAAAAAGGCTTTTAAAACACCAGACTATCCCTTTCCCCAACAGTACCAAAAAAAGGTCGTGATCTCCAGAGGTCAACAGACTCAACATTCTGTTTCATGTTAATCTACATGCAGCAGTCTTCTACATGCAGCTTAGGTATACAACAAGACTAATGTACGCAGCTTGGCTAACAGCGCAGTCTTTTCCAGGGAACATTGCATTTTGTTGCGGCATCTCTTCTTGCCCAATAGAAGAGAACAGAATAGAGCAGTTCAAGGGACATAAGGCCATACTTGCAGGAGTCATTTCTATTTGTATTCTTGACCAGTTTGTATACAGCTGCGAGAAAGGGAAAATCCATGCCAAAGGGGAGCCTTAGATGCAGTTCTGAAAAGTTTTTGGGTGTCCTGAGGGGACTCAAGCCTCTGCTGACTGTCAGCCTCCTAAAACACTCACCCTCACTCTTTTCCACTTCATTGAAGCGCTGGATGAACTTGTGTTTCCTCTCCGCAGTCTGTGCTCCCATGGGCTTTGATAGGTCCCGAAATGTTTGAGGATTAGTAAGGTTTAGAGTCTGAAAAGCAAAACCAGCAGAGAGGCACATTTTCAGGTCCCTGAGTCTTAGACATCATGATTGACTCAGTGAACTGAGACTATGTTGGAAGCTTCATTCATACAAAAAGGTGACAGGTTTCCCCACCTCCCAAATTTCACAAAAAAAAGATACGGCAAGGTTCCAAACTTCTCTCAAGGCTTTTCTGTCTGAACCCCTTTCTCTGGGGTCACAGAAACATCCCTGTGCCTATCTGCTGAATGATGCAGCATGCTCTTAACTAGGTATGTATTTAACAGATGTTCGCCCAGCTTTGTGAGACAGATCATACTCAGCATGCTGACTTGAAGGTAACGCTAATTAATCTATATAGAATTAGTACAATTCATATTATCTCAAATTTTAAACCCTTGGTCTAGATCCCTTTGCTTCGACGGCATCATTAAACAAATCTTTGTGCAGTTTCTATCACAGAAAGTACAGAATGCTGTGGTAAGCACTGACCTCAGAGTGATAGTCAGCAAGGACCCATGGAAACACAGGATACTGCATGTAATCATTGTAGCTGCGGCCAGCCAATGTGTTCAGGTACATGAGGTAATCAAAGTTGCTAATCTCCCTCTTCTGACAGAGAAAGGAAAAAAGCATTAAAATCTCCAGACTCTACCTATGACAACCATGCATCAAAAGCACCCTCCGAGCCCTGTGGTTCCCAGGTCCACCAGAACAAGAATTATAAATACTGTAATCAATCATGCTTAGCCATTCAGATCAGCACAATATCCCTTATACAACAATCCATTCAACAGAATCTGTCTTCATTCTATTTCTTCTTCAGACAGGCCATTTGCATTTGTCTATAATCACACAGTGCTTTTATGCTGTATTTGCATAACAGAGCACTTTTCCCCAGTGTAAGTGAGGACAAACTTTTGCCTCACTTCCCCAAAGTGAGACAAATACATGCAGTTTGGATATTGGAAAACTCTGGACAACTACCTGTACAGAAAAAGCTGCACAAAGTGCTACATATAAACAGAAAGGTACAGATTTCTTCATGTGTCTTGGTCACCAAGGTCAGGTGCACAGGAAAGTAAACACATCCCCTAGCTCCACAAAACATTTGGGAAAATGAGAGGTGCATTGATTTACATGGACAGATGATCTGTGAACAGACACTCAACTATGTGGTTCTCTTTGGTCTCAATTCAAAAAGGTGCACAAAATCACAATCTGCCAGACAGTAGCACCTTATGTTTCACATCAGGAGGATCAAATACTTTGCAATAACCAGATGTAAACACTGTGCTCCTCTTGCCAACAACTTCACCTCCAGCAGTAAGAGAACAGCTTAGGCCTTGAGGTACATACATACACACACACATCTGCATGCAGACAAACAGGCAGGTGTTGAAATACTTTGCTTGATCACATGCAGCCAAGATTTAGCTTACCTGCCACTTCTGGAGCATTGTCTTTTCACCTCCTGAGTGCTTCCTGTATGGAACAAACATTCAATTGAAACAGCCTGCTTCAGAACAGTATGAAAAAGTCCACACATTAACCTCTGTGTCCCCTGCTCTCATCCTACAGAAACAAGAGGACACCAACACTGGAAGAATGTTGAGGTTTCATCACTGACCAAGTAATTCCAAAAATGAGTGTAATTGATTAGGTTAGTGCCACACAATAAAATTTTCATTACTGCTTTCATTTGGAAGGAAGGCTCTGCCTGATAAACAGGGATGGCCTAGCTTTAGGAGGCTGATGAACTTATCACTGTCAGTCACTCTCCTTTGGACATGCTGACTGTACTTAAGCTACTTGTCAATCTGCTTCTGAATGAAGTGCCACTTAAAGTATGATATTTAATAAGAAAAGAAAGTAGGGTCGTGGGGCTAAGGATGGATTCTGTTTGCCTCAAAATACCACTGCAAGCTGCAGTAGTTATGCCACGTGGTAGAGTCACAAGAATTCAGAAGTTGACTAATTGTCAGAGAAGATGCTCATGCAGCAGAGAGATGGACAGCTGGGACAGCAAACTCCTCAGCTGTTCTGAGTTAAGCCATACTGCTAATCAGTCTGTGCTCCCGGTCTCATGCCATTGTAGAGCTAGAGTGCTAATGACAGGTACCATTAAGGCTGTCTGTTTCTATTTTGAAGCATTGGTCTCAAAAGCTCATGCTTTTGTGAAGCATTCAGAAAATACGGGCTTGAAAACAGAAGTCTTCCAGTGTCCATATAAAGGATATTCTTGTTGCACAAAGCACTTTGAAACTAATGTTCTTAATGTAGTTCTTAACAATGCTGATTGTCAATTTAATATTTTTACAGTAATAGACTAAATGTCTTTTCCATTATTTTGTTCTCAAAATGGAACTCTTTATTAAAACTTAAAGTAAAAAAAAAAAAAAAAACAAACAAAAAAACAGATCAACTGAAGGCAGATTCTAGACAGGGGATTCACTTGAAAATAACAAAGGGAAACAAAAGTCACATCCCAACTGCACTGAACCAGAAGGTGTGTCAGTATCTGAAGGCCATGGGCTTGCTCTTGTCAGTTCCCAGAGACCAAAGTGAGACAAGTGACAGCTTCTGGATTATCATGGTTTAACCCCAGCTGGCAAATAAGTCCCACACAGCCACCTACTCTCCCTGCACAGGGACAGGGGACATCATAAAAGTGAAAAAACTTGTGGGTTAATGTAGTTTTACAGATAAAACAAAAGCTGTGCATGCAAGCAAAGCAAGACAAGGAATTTATTCAGTACTTCCCCTCAGCAGGTAGGTGTTGAGCCATATACAGGGAAGCAGGGCTCCATTACATGTAACAATGAATTACAAAGACAAATGCCATCACTCCAAACCACTCAGAATGTGTCTGCCTCCTCCTTCCCTCAGCTTTATATGCTGCATGGAACATCCTTTTGGCCACTTGGTATCATCTGTCCTGGCTGTCTTCCCTCCCAACTGCTTGTACATTCCAAACCTCCTCACTGGTGGGACAGTATGAGGACTAGGACAGGCCTTGACTCTGTGTAAGCCCTGCTCAGCAGTAACTAAAACATCCCAGAATTATCAACACTATTTCCAGCACAAATTCAAATGCAATTTTCTTCTACAATGAAGAAACTACCTCTACCCCAGCAAAACCAGTCTACAGATTAAAGAAACTTTTAATCATTCAAATTTAACAGGGTTACTGACATGATATGATACTGGTGGCAAGAGAGGTTTTCCCCTTTGAGTGTAAAACTTTAAACAGCTAAGAATCAGGATTATTGACTTCAGGAATTGTAAGGAAATCAGTTCAGCCATAGATTATAAAACTGCTACAGGAATAACTAGCTATTTTGCATTCTTGTGCTCTGCATTGGATCAGACTAGAAACCCACAAAGCAAGGCTTAAAGTGGCTTCAAAAATCTAAATAAAGCACTGGAATGGTCTATGATCATTACAGCTTTATTGAATTTGCAGTAGTAAATTCTTGTAAACCATCTCTCATGCTTATGAATCATTATTTTACTGCCTATTCAATCCTGGACCAGTTAATAGTGTACATAAAGGAAAAACAGTATGGTTTTCTCAACATATTACTTCATTCCTTGATTAGGCACTCTCTTTAGAGAAAAGTGTATATTTAAGAAAAGGATTTTACATGAACAAACATGAAACCCAGGACAAATTTTAGCAAATGTTTTACAATTCCTAAGCTTTCTTTAGTTGTCCTGCTAAGCATATGAAACCAATGATAGACTACAAGTTTATGGAAGCCAGAGAACATAGAAATGTATAAAGTACGTGCCCAATACAAAAAAATAGGATCTTTACTCTTTGTTCAAAAAACTTCATAGATTATATAATTGTCTAATTTTCACAATGTAAATCAGAAGAAATTCCATTGACTAGGGTAGAGTTATGGTGGTTTTGCACCCTTAGTTTGAGCAACACATGGCTAAAGAATGTGAGAATTCCAAAATACAAAGCAGGTATCATGGGCAACTGTCCTTTAAAACTCAGCCCTCTCACATTATATACAGATTTCACAGAGCTTTGCCCCAGAGGCCTTTGTAAGGCCTCCAAGGGACATTTGGAACTCAGAGACAGTATCTCAAAGAGATGGAACAGGATGAGGATTCCTGTCATTATTTGAAGTGTGGTTTGATTAGGGTATTTGCCACACAGGGATCAAGTTAGGTTCTTCCCTTTCCACCGAGGCAGACTCACTCACTAAAGGTGCCCATGTTTATTTTGGATTTCTGCCTCAATTAGAAAACAGGGGAGAACATTAAAAAATGCTATACACAGGACTAAACTGGACTAGTCTGTGTGTGTGTTATGCAAATATACGTACGTTGAGTTACAGGTGCCATGACCCTGTAGTGAAACACTTGCTCTGTTTGTCACAAGTCCTAAACAGTTAATTAGGACACTACAAAGGTCAAGACAATCCTCTCTGCTGACTTTGGAAGCCACTACATAACTCAAAGAGGTTGACAAGTTCACCACGTCATTAAAATAAGTAAGGCTAAATGTAGTCACTCCCGTGTTAAAAGCCACCCTTCTGGGTCTCAGAGGACCTGTCACAATGCTCCCTCCAAGTCCTCAGAGATCTGGAATTCTGCATTCTTCATTGTTGACTGAGGGGCTCAGAACATGAACTGCATTACAGGCAGCTCAAGGTTATTCCTAACTCCTCCTTAATAATCCATTAGCATGTCTCCAGTCAACACCTCTTTAGAAGCAGTGCAAAAGCTCAGTGTAGGTCCACATCAGCTATCCAACCACAGTAAGTGCATTTAAAAATAAATACTCAAAGGCTGATTTGTAAAAGGAACAAGAGAAGTGCTTTATGAATTTAAATAACTTCCATAGAGGATGAAATTATCTGAAGTCAAGAGAAGTACCTACATATCTATCTGTATTTTACTTTAAAAGATATTTGTAGGGCACCAGACATGGCAGAATCTAAGCATGATGTGTACTAATGATGATCCACCTTTGGCTACACTATATATGAGTGATTTATTAATCCCTCTTCCATTAACATCAGACTATGATCTCACTCTTGTGATAGCAAGTGGTCTCCATTTACTAGAGACAGGTGGATCTCAACCCATTTGGAGATTCATTGCAGATGAGATAATCTCAAAGGGTAAGATTTTGCCCCCACTGAAATGAATACTAAAATTCCAATAAACCTAATAGGTTCTTAGACTTCATAAAGCTGCTTCCATTTTCTTTGTGTCTTCCATCCCCCAGACTTCTTAAAGTCTGTAAAGCAGTGCCAAGGCTCTCCTAAAACCACTTTTCTTAAAGAGTCTTTGCAATTCCCAAAATACTGTAAGGAAAATCCTTTTCCTGTTAAGCTACAACTTAGGCTCAAGTCCTAATACTAAAAACAGGAAAGATGACTTCAAAAGGAATATCAGCTTTCCCTGACACACAATTAAGTCTCTTTCAAACTAAGAAAAGTGTTAGGTTAGATTACTTTCAAATAAAGGTACAGCATTCTTCTCCTTTGACTGCACCAATTCACCTTTCAGGGTATTCTTAATCAGTGCTCAAAGAATTGAGATATAATAAAAAAAATTATAAATAAATGTCATATTCAAGTAGGTACCCTTGAAGTCCATGTGCATTCACAGTGCCTGATCCAAAGGGATAACATTCCATTGTGGAAATGCTGTGCTCAGGCACACTTTCATCATGAAGAAACACATTGAGTAAATTCAGTTAATTGGCTGAGGCAAGTAGAATGCAATCTCCAGCCCTAGAATCACACAAGCACACCAGCTTCTTTATACCAATAATATCCTGGACTCATTATCAGCAAGAGAGGCCTCAAGATTGCATCTCCTGAGTATGATACCTAAAAAAAAAATCACTCAGCTACTTCCCAAGTTCTTTCCCCACCCCCCCCCACCCCCAGATGCTATTTTGAAATTACTGCAATCAGTTACTGAAAACTTCAGTTGGGTAACCTCAGTCTTAGAGACAAATGTCAGTAAATTCACATGCTACAGAGGGAAATTGTTGTACCAACTGCACTTGTGAAGAGTCACAGATAGACGAATATAAATTTCAGCTCATATCCTCTTTGCTGTACCACTGAATGAGCCTTCCCTCCTGTGTCTACATCTATCCAATTTGGCTTGGGCTAAGGGTGGTATCACAACTACTAGCTTTAACACACATACAAGTTATCTATCAGTGTTACAGACAAGTAAAATGAAAGAGTTGACAGACAAAGGGGCAGTTAAGGCAACGTCAGAAGCGAACCAACAGCTTCCAACGAGCTCCAGGGGCTTTTTCTTTCTGCATAATTTGAAATCTAACATTTCCAGGCACTGCATGCAATTCAATTCCTTTCCCTCCAGCTCTAGCTTGCATTCTGGAACCAACCATTATGCTGAAGATCTCCAAGGGCGTAGCACTCCTGTTGCTTAGTAACAAAAGTTTCACGGGCTGTGGAAGGAACACTGAATAGCAAGACCCTGGAGCTGGGGAAGCCCCTTTGCCACTCCTCCTCCCTCCACGCACACAAGTTTCTTGAAGGGCTACCATTTTCCATCAAAGAAGTACGATTCAGAATTCGCAGGACTGTGGAAAAGAAACTGTTCTGTGTTTCCTGCTCACAGGTTTATTTACAGACTGAAAGACTAACTCATTACTTAAAGAAGAGCAGACAGAGGACAACTGCACAGTAATAGGTTATGAACGCTCAGTCCATGCTACTGAGAAAAACCAAGCAGCTTGGGACACCTGTACCTCACATTCTGGGCCTTTCTACCTACTAGCTGGTAAGATCTTTTGCAGGGGGGGCAGTCTGACAGAATGGTTAAAATGAAACAGTACTTTTGTTTATTCTTGGTGGACCTTGGTTTTGCGAGAGAGCTTGCACTATATGATAGTATGGTGGCTCTGAAGTGATCTAGAAAAGTAGGAAAACTAAGGAAGGAAACCTTTCTCAACTATTTGCTCATGGCAGGATTTAGTCTAAACCTGCCTGTTAGTGAATGACTGCGTTTAAGATAGTCAGTGAATTAATCTCTTGTCCACAACAGATCATATCCAACAGTAATGATAGCAGGGAAATAACCCACCTAAAGTATAACTGCTTGGCTTCATGCAAAAGTAACTTGCTGTACAAATGCTGGGTTTAAGCCTTAGTTTAGAAAAGTAATTCCATGGGGATATTCCACAGGTGAACTAGCCTGTCACTTCACTGCCTTCCTGCTGCAGAGAGGGGCAGGGCATGCATAGCTCTGCTGGGCTTGGCAGGCTTGCTCCGCAACACGCACACTTCCAAGAGGAAACACGCATTCTTCTAGGATCAGATCTCCTTAAACCAGGCCTAAAGTACAGTGGGTCATGAGTAATCCCTGTGCAAGTGCTTAAGTGCAGATGAGGAGCAATCCCTAATCCTTTCTTGCCTCAGAGAGACATTTATGCTCTTGGTCCTGACGCTCAAGGTCTGTTCCATCCCTGTACCTCCTGGCAACACTGAGGACCAACTTCAGCCCTGTGAAACACTGATAATTAGTTTACAAGCGTGCAGAGGCAAGAGAGCAATTCATCCCCTTCAAGCTGTCTGGTGCACTAAAATGTTTCTGCAGACCTCTAGTACTAATTCCTGTATTTGGAATTGCAAATCACATTTTTCTAAGTTTGAGATCTGGCTCTAACTTTTAACCCAAAGTAAATAGCACTTGGAGAGAATGAGCCAGGCTCCCTCTAGTGCTGCCGGCCTGCACAGCGCAGAGGGACACCAGCACTGGGAACCATCATTACCAGAACTGGCTGATTTTTTTGCCTGATATTTTTAAAAATGAGAGGAAACTGGTTTGGATCAATGTTTTCCTCTTGGATTTTAAATGAGAAATAATAGAAAAAAATTACTAGGAACCGAACAAAATGTTTTCTGAGAGTTTTAAAGATGTTTTAAAAAGCATTTTTAAAGAAATTATAATTTTGAAATTAGAAAAAACCCAAACATTTTCCCTTGATGCTCCCGTTCATTTTAGAGGCATATGTGGCTGAAAAGCTTCACTTCTCAAAATGCACTGTATGTTTTGATTGACTCATCCAACACAAAATTGTAACAAAGAAAAAGTTGGACCTAAAAATCACCTAGTTCACGTCAATTACAGGAAGCAGACTGTTTCTTTCCATCCTTCCAATATGTAAAGAAGCTTCTCTATAGATCTTACTCCTGAGCAAGTTAAGCTAACACCAACAATGGTGGAGAGAGTACTGAATTTACACGGTAGAGTACTTAGCTTCAGTTACCAGCCTACACTATAGTAAGAATAGCACTGATGCCCCTTGGGCACTGCAAGGTTAAATACACCTAAGAGTAAGAGGCCTTCAGATATAATGGTAATATAGTCCTGTAAGTACTGGTGAGACAAAAACATGGGATTGACACAGAAATATTTAACTATTTAAATATTTTTATATAACAGAGATTCTATTTTGGAACATACCCTCAGGGCAAGACTGAAACCACTGTGCTGCTTCCAGTACTTTCTGAAGCATCTGCCTCATTACTGAGCTCCTGGGAGGGTGGGTGGTAGCTGGGAGAGATTCCCCCTGCTTTTGCATTATTTTGGGCTATGGCATGTAATTGAAAAGGAGCTGAAATGCCTTAGTTGTAGCCTGAGCTTCCCCTTCATGCATTCACACATGATTAATGAGTAGCCAAAAAGCCTGAAGGGTTTGTAATGAAGCCTTTCTAAGGAAATGTACTGTAGACAAATCCATATTTTGTCCCAAACAATCATTCATCAAAACTTCAATCTGACTCTTCACAATTAAATGCCAGAGCATCCAGACCATCCTGAGGTTAGCCAGCTGTAACCCATGCTCTCTCTGAACACTGTCTGAGAGGGGCATTGTCATCCATTTCCAAGGAAATCAGCTTATTTCCTTTGTCACTAGCCATAATTAGTAGCTGTATTTAATGATCTTCAATTAGAGAGAGTTCACCAAACCTGAGACTAAGTGGACTATTCTTACAGGCCTCAATTCAATAAAGCACATAACACATGCTGAGCACCCATGAGTCAAAATTGTGACTAGACCACCACATGCATTTTTCTGAGAGCAGGGCACCTTCACAGTGGGAGACCATCTATACCACAGCATGGATGAAAAGACAAGGTTAGAGTACTCACAGGAGACACTTCACAAGGCCTGGTTTAACATGTCATTAAGCAGTACTGACATCAACCACTGTTGCAGTCTGCCATGCAGGTGATGTATGAATTACAAACAGTGCTGGCAAATCTAGGAGCCCACTATGTTCATAAGTGCTGATTAAAATAAGTCCCTTAATAATTTCCTTTAAACATTTAATCTTTCAATAGCATCCAGAGCCCAAATCTCAGGTCCATTAAGTAGGACATTTAATCAACCTGTTAGCAGATGCCAGGTCTATAGAGAAGGCAACTGTTGATCTGGTAGAATGAGACAATTTTGGATAGTTACTTTTAACACAGTCCCTAAGGACTGGATTGAGACCTACATTACATTTTGCTCCAGTCCTCAAATGGCTGATGGGTAAGAACATGTTTAATTCCATGACACCCTGAGCTTAAATCAGTATTTAAGGATGAAAGACAGCAAATGTCTCCCACTTTTAATTTCACCCTGTATTGCAATATAGGTGTTACATCGCAATAAAATAGCCTTGTAAATTACTAGAATTTCACATACTCAAAAGGCTTTCAGGAAGAGCTTTCACAGTTCCAGCTTTGGAATTGAAAATCCCTGACCTAAAAAAATAAAAGCAAACCAAAAAGCCCTAAAAAATTAGAATAACAACAACAACAGACTTCTGAAGAGTCTAGCAGTAACATCAATTTATAACTGTGATTAACAGCCATGGCTTTCAAAGGCTTTATTGGAGTTTCCACATTTTATCCACAGAGTCTGGTGTATCTGACAGAGAGATGGCCAAGGGGAAAGGAAAAGGTCCACAAGGGAAAAGAGTCACCTTGAAAATGGCCAAAAATTTAATCCGGGTAACTTTTAATGGAAGGCGCCGTCTTGACTTAAGCAAAATGGGCATCACCACCTTCCCCAAGTGCATTCTGGACCTGGCTGATGTGGAGGAACTTGATTTGAGCAGAAATATGTTGAAAAAGATTCCAAACACCATTGAGAAATTCCAGAATCTGCTCTGGTTGGACCTGCATAGTAATCAGCTTGATGAGCTGCCTAAGGCAATAGGGACACTTCAGAACCTTACTTTTCTGAATGTATGCAACAACAAATTGACCACAAAAAGTCTGCCCGAAGAGCTGACGCTTCTCAAGAACCTGCACAATCTCAACCTTGGCTTGAACTGTCTTGACAGTATTCCCACCACTCTCGGGTCCCTGAAGAAAATTACTGACCTAGGTCTCTTTGACAACACCTTGACTGCCATACCAAAGAGTGTGAGAAACCTTCCCAAGCTTGAAAGACTGAATGTAAAAAGAAACCCATTACCAGAGTTAATAGAGCAAGAGGAGCATGGCGACACCATTAAACGCATAGAAACACTTTACTTAGTAGAAGAGAAAGACCTGTGCTCTTCATGCCTGAAGATGTGTCGGGGTGAGCGGGATGAGCTACACAAGTTAGAGGACGTGACACCTAGCTCCTCAAAGAAGCCAAGTTTCCCTTTACTCCTTACACCCAATTCCTCTGCAAAGGATAATCAAGAAGAATGGAGAGTAAGAGACACAACGCCTTGAAGTATAACAAGGCACTCCACACACCATGTGCTATGAAGTCCATTAAAAAAAACCCAAAAAAACCCAAAAAACTTCCTGCTCTTCTCCTTCTTTAAAAATCTACTCTGTTTTAGAAGCAGATCTCTGCAATCTCTAAACTGAAATCCAAAACAACAAAAACAGATGTATATCTGGGAATGACTATTTTCATCTGGGCCTGTTCCTACATGTTCTTCATGTCTGGGGTTTTTGGTGGTCTTTTGTGCATGCATGTGTACAGTGAAGGAATCTTGTAAAAGATAGGGCTTTCTAGTAAATCTATTCCCACTACTAAGCCCCAGACATTAGCTGTGTTCATTTTCATAGAGTGACACAAAGTTATACTAATCTCAGTGAATACCATTTGGAGGAAAAGGCACAGACTTTGGAACCTTCTGCTGCTGGTGGCTGCCACCAAGCTCTCAGAGAGCCTCAGACAGGCACTATCAGTGTAGGAATTGCGAGCCTGTTCCAATTTAGAGGCAGCAGATACAAATGTTATGCACAGGAGTAACTAAGCAATGCAAACACAGTGCTTAGAGATAAACAACCAGTGATTCTGTTTGCCATCAAGGGGCCAGACTCTGCATAAGCAAGTTCTTTGCTGCACCTAGGTATAGCACCTAAAATCCCAATATCCAAGTTGCATAATACAATCAGCACCACTGTCCATTCTCATTGTGTTTTGTCTGCCTCTGAGTATCCCTCTAAGGAAGCTGCAGAAGGGAGAAGGGGTAGGGAAAAGATTTCTTTTTAGAGGTCTCAGGATTATCCCTTAAACAGTGACTAAAGTGACTAAGAAGAGTCACTGTCTTCCATGATCCAAGAGTCACCTTATGAATTGATGAAGTCTGGTGTCCCCACAGTACTTTTAACTTTCTGTTCACATGTTCATGTGCTTGTGTGCACCTGAGCACACACATTCACTTGTTCAAATCACATCCCTAGGGCAGAGTGTGTTGACAGCCTGCAAACAGCAATATACAGGTACAAGCAATGAGCAGATTATAAATGCAGTCAAGCATGATGTGAGAAGAAGTGCTGGCAGTGACCATAATAACCTATAGTGATGGCAAATATTTAAGTATATTTAAATGAAGAATAAAGTGCCAGGAGCAC
Source organism: Formicarius rufipectus (assembly GCA_013399695.1). Taxonomy (NCBI): domain Eukaryota; kingdom Metazoa; phylum Chordata; class Aves; order Passeriformes; family Formicariidae; genus Formicarius; species Formicarius rufipectus. The sequence goes on along the minus strand of VXAU01004320.1, from coordinate 467,852 downwards.
TTTATTTTTTAAATGACTGCAGTAGAGCCTAGGAGTTGGAACTCTATTCAGAGTAGGCTACTTTAGACCTAGGCATACAGACTTCCTCAATATCTGAGATTAAACATGAGTCAAGTGTTTCTCATAATACACAAGCCCAGTTAATGCCCAAAGTTTCTATGGCTGTAGTGCAGCTTTCACAAGTGCACTTGTAGTGCAAGACCTTCACACTTGTTAAAACCCAGCAAGCACAGGGAAAGGAAACCCTAGGGTGAGTTATTTGCTCCACAGAGTCAACTATCACTTCTGGCATAGTTAGTCTCTAGCCAGAGCTGGTTGCAGACCACACTGGTACTTTTTCCCAGTTGATAAGTTTATGAAAATCCTCACTTACAAGATAGGTAGTAATCTACAATAGGTAGACAAAATAATTAAAGAATACAGTTGATGCAGGGAACAAGATCTCATAGGGGCAATCTGCCCTTCAGGTTTCAACATTTCAGCCTCAGGCAATCATTTCAGAGGACACCAATTAGACACTTAGATACCCAAACTGAGAGAACTTAAATTTGTACAAGTTAGTCATGAAACATGCTCGCAGTCACCTTCCATTAGATGAAAACTTTTTCTCCTACAGTGGTAAATCTAAGGGACAAATTTGAATCCCCATTGTAAAGCTAATATAACATGGCAAAAAAAAATAATCTGTGTTTATCTATTACTGTCTGCTCTAACCACACAATGAAGAGGTTATTACGCAGAAGCATTATGGATTAGCTCTAACCTCACCTAATTGACTGTTTCTTCCCACAGTAACCATCATGTGTAGTTTACCAATAAAGTGATATTAAGAAGGTAATAATTATTAATCAATTTATGCATGGTCAGCTACTCAACACTATCTTCCTGTCTTCATCCTGTGGATGATCTATGCTAGAATGCTTTTTGGAGCTCTGGCAACACCTTTGTGTCTTTAAATTAGGAGAAATAAATAGGTAAGTTTTTATATGCTTTAAGGTGCAACTTATTCACACAATTACAGTTATATACATTTATCCAATGCTTCCTATGATTTACCTTATATTCAGGGACTCTTCTGTTATCCTCTTGGACTTCAAAGCAGGTCGGAAAGAGCAAAATCTGTAGGAGATATGAAAGGTCACATTAGAGTTATGTAAATGGTTATGAGAATACATTATATATGTATATAAGCAATATCACATCATCACAACTTTGTTCTTGAAGGATGCCACAGCATTTCACTGAGACTAACCTAGGATAAAGCTGCAAGACAACACAACAAAAATATACATCCAGTATTAAGGAGTTACCTATTGGCTTGATAAAAGCAGTTTCTTTCCCAAACAAGACATTGAATTTATGCATAGGGCTATGGGCTTATGATCAGGTGGTTTAAGGGGTTATTAAAGACAAAAAATAAGAACCCACTCAGACATTTATTTAGCAAAAATGGCAGTAACGAATGCCAACCCACATCTCAGCCATTCCTATATAAATTCACTGAGGGTTTATGATGTCAGCCAAACTATACACTTGGAATTCACAGGTTTGGTGACCTTCAGCCAAAACCTTACCTTGAATTGCCTTTGAAAGATTCCCCCAAGAGATACTTGTCAGAACTCAAAGACAGCAAAGATAAGGGCTAAACAAAGCATTTGGCCATGGGGCAGATCCTAGTGGTTCTAAGTAGTCACACAAAGCAGCCAATTTGACAAGGAAGATTAGATAAATCTGCATTGACTTTTTAATGCAATACTCCAATAGGTACTGTTCAGAGATTTCAGGAGCAAAAGTAATTGCTATGATTGTTTAGAAATTAGGAGTAGCAATCCTTAGGTGCAGCACTTACCAGAGGAGAAACACTAGGATTTCTCCTAGTGTTTCTCCTGTGTAAAGGCCATTGCATGTAATTCTGATATAATGTCTATGACTGCAGTAGGAAAAATATGCAAGAAAACAAAGTGCAAATTAATAATTTCACAGTTTTACATTCAAGTGCCATTAAACAAGCCAAGCATATAGGGAGAAATATTATTTAAATAAAAATGCCATTGCTAAAAGTTAATTCCCCACCAAAGATAAAGCCAATGTCCGAGAGACAAATATTTTATTCTTGAATAATCTAATGACACTTTTTGTTTTGGAAGGAAGCAGAAAGAAATCTTTGACCCTGTACTGTGATGTGAGGTGGAGGTGTCTCATCTCAGTGGGAGGAAAGAGCACAGCTGCCATTGCAATTTCCTGGGATGCAAGAACACACAACACACCACTGGGCGCTAGAAAAGTCCTACCTATGCATTAGATCCCTCCATAAATCAATGGCTATAATGGTCAAAAGAATTCACAGGTTAGCAAAAGGAAAATTTCTTAGCTTAAGTGTAACCCCTTAAAGCCCAAGGAGCTTCAATTGAAAATAAAGCTCCTGTGGCAACACAATATGAACATCTGAGGCTAGGATAAATAGGGGAGGTAGACCAGGAGCATCACTTGGGTATTCACATGCTATTGTGAGATAGGCATTACCTTTTAAATATCTTATTTCGGTCGCTGTCATGGAAGACAAGAAATCTGGAGTAACCATTTTTGAAGAATATTTCCAAGGCAATCTCCTGGAAAAGTAAACCATTTACAGTGTGAAGAGCTGCAGATCAAAGCCCAGTGCTGCAAAGGGTCCATTATGACCTGTCCAGTTCTTCAGGGCTTTAAAAAAACAAAGACCTTGACAACTGTGAAGTGAAGCAAAATATGTGTAATATTTTAGGACCCAGTGGTCCTACTGGGTGACTAGGAGTTCAAATGCTTATTTGAAGCAAAACTGAACTCCAGATACTGGTTCCATCACTCACCTTTTCCTGCTGTTTCTGGGACATTTTTGTCTTGAAATCTCAGTGTGATTAATAAGACGACGGCAGCATTAACTGCCAATTAGGTGATGAAGATAACACAAAGAGGGGATTCTAAATAAGAGTTTATTTTAGAAAGCAACCATACTGCTTTCTAAATTGATAGAGAGCTCAACAGAACTGCCAAAATTTCTCCTTACTAGAAGCAGCAAAGGAGGAAGAGAAGTATGTGGCATTTTTCACTGAAGTTTTGAAAAACTAAAGTTGAAAGAAAACTTCACTCTTCCCCCCTCGGTGTCTCCACACCTTGCTGTGTTGGACATTTGAATATAATCCTACTATTTATTCACTGAGTGGTCCTTCCTCTCTGCCTCCCCTGTCCCCCTCCACCCCATGAAGTGTCGTTCAAGTAAAACTATAAATAGCATGTGGTGTCTGGGAACCCAGACATAAGGTTTCAGTCCAAATGTGGCAGGTGTGATACAAACCTAGAGAAATATCACAATGGCAACTGCCCTATAAGTGATTCACAAATAAAGTATACAGCAGAAATATAATATGAGAGCAGCTATGACAATAAACAGCTTGCAGCATTTGCTCTGAAGCTCAGCTTTCCAAACTAAGTCTGCTCAAATGTTGCCATTACAGATTTAGGTTGTGTGGTTGCACAGTGCTTTGCCCTGGGCTGGGCTATGTGTGTGAACAGGAGGAGATCACCTCTCAGAGACAGTAGCTGCCCAAACAGCTGATCCACCAAATCTGCAGGGAAAGCACAAGGAGTCAGGTTTCCTCTTTTTCCACAGTATTTTTTCAAAGAAGTTTGTGGCATAAAGTCACAATACCAGCCTGATACAGACACCTGAGTTTTCAGTTTGCTAACTGAAACAAAACAGCAAACAAAAAGACCCCAGAACCAAAAAAGAGCACAAACCCCATCAAACCAACAAGCTCAGACTTTGCACAGGCCCATTCAAAGATAGTTTCTACTCATCTTCACTTTTCACTGTGGGTCATACCAAACATTTCTATTTTGTATTTTTAAAAAAAGTCCATACATACAGGCAGTAATATGGGAGTAGTCAGCAAGCTTCCTCTGGCAACTTTCATGATATCAGAAGAGGTGACAATTCTGTTACTCAGGCTGATCACCAGTGATGTAAGAAAATAAGCTTCATACAGTTACTCGTAACATGGCTTAACATTCCTATACATGCTTGGTGACCTAACCAATGAGGTATGCTATACCCTGAGGCAAGTCTCACCTACTAAAATTGTCATTTTGCATACATAATTAAAATAAAACATAACAGGACTGATTCTGGGGTGAGTGCCATACTATGAATGAGACAGTTATCATCCCCATTTTCTCTAGCTTTTGAATTTTCCAGATGACTTCTTAATTCTCCGCTGAATCTCAACATTCCAAAAATGGATTTAAAATAACTAGTAACAAGTTATATCTGCTTCAAAATTCCACATTTTTGACAAATGAAATCTCTGATTTACTCTTTAGACTACACCAAAATCCTCTAAAGCAAGTACAGGCTCTGGTGCTGCAAGAAGCTCTAGCTACAACTCTTCTGTAATTCTCATCACAGGCTCACCTAAACCAGACAAAACCAAATGGGTAGTTGGTCACTGGTGGTGAGTAGCTCCTGGGTAGCACACTAAAGGCACAGAGGATTCAAATCCTCTCTTCTGGCTTATGATTCTTTTATTGAACCACATCCACAACTTGAAAGTTATTCCAAGAGGCCCAGGGTAAGCATGTTACAGATACTCATAATCCACTGATGTTACAACTACTGAAGTCTGTGGGAGATTATTATTGAAAGTCATCTGCTTACTGGAAGCTTCCCTCAAAACACAGGAAATTGATTTCAAGCCTAACTTTCAAAAACATTGAGAATAACACTCTTAGCCTAACAACTAATAAGCCAACCACTCCAGTGAGGGTGCTTAAAGACTCTGATGAATATAGAAAGGAGTTTGTATTACCAAAGGCTAATGAAGCAATGATGAGAGCAGAAGGATTTTGGGACTCAAGCAAAGAAATCTCAGCAGTCTTAGTGAAAATTGAGCAAGTGGTTTTCAGTCACATCATTACTGCTGTTGCAGGTCCCACTCAAATGTTAGTTCCTACCTGCAGAAGAAAACGCATCAGATGAATCTCTTTTATATCATGATACGAATAACGGGAACACATCTGGTCTCCCATAGCATGATCTTTATGACATAAGTTGAAAATAAATGGATCACTGATGCTGGAAGAGAAAAATACATAGTTTAAAAAAAAAAAAAAAAAAGAAAAATTAATTTGAAACAGATCCGCAGAGCCCTCACGAACATCAAAGTCCTCCCTAAAGAAGAATACAAATACTAAGAGATGACAAGATCAACTGGGGCATGCATGAACTGAAAACAAAGCTAAATATTGAAGACAGATTTTGTACTAGTTCCCAAAAAAAGGTAAAGAGCCTGTGGAGGCTAAGGGTAGGTTTGAAGTTATTTTACTGCATGCAAATAGGCAGAGAGCAATGTTGTGCACACACTAAAATATGCAAATCAGCAAGAAGGAAGAACTGGATGGGAGAACCTGAAAATCTGGGTTGAGAGTAAGCATCATATGGACACAGCTACTGTAAACAGCAATTACTTGGAACTAATAATCAAGCAATTAATTGTTATTTTAGTTACATGTCTATATTGGAATTGCTGTCTACAGCCTAGTGCACAGAAAATACCACAGAAAAACAACCTCAGCTTGTATCAGACCCAGTCGATCCTTAAGTCACCTGATCAGATTGACAGATATTGGACTTAGCAAGACTCAGATGCAGAGCAGACAGTCAGGGAGTAAAAACACTGATACTCTCACATGAGTTCACAGTATGAGCAAAGAACTTAGCCTAACACACTCATTTCCAATATTGATAATTTTCAATAAGTCAGGAGTCAAAGATGATAGCAGCATGCTAAATATTAATTACAATCCTCTTGTGGAGAAATAAAAAACTTACGAGACAGTGAAGGTAAAGGCTTTTGTACTGACTGTTCCATATAAATAAAAGACGTGAATCACTCAGAAACATTATCAACATTTAAAGTAACTGAAAACCAGCAATGTATGTGCAAGATTGTCCACCATCTCCATCTGTTGAAGATGGGAGTTCTCACTGCACCTGCAAAGCCTGTAAACAATTCTTTGAACAAATGGAAAGAATGGCAAACTTCTTGCAGTGCTATTATGCTTGTTGAAATCCACACAAAGTCTGTGCAAATTCAAGATATCTGTGTGCCAACACTGAATTTAACCAAGCAGATCTCTGTAAGGAAAGAATTACTCACCTGGACAAGCAGTGATGAGTACAGTAGACTTCTTCTAGAGGGGATAGCACAAAGCACTCACAGATGTAGAAGTGCTCTTTACCAAAGAGCAGCACTCCTTCCAGTGCTGTATGCCCCTGCACAACTGCCACAGAGCATTTGAATGTGACCTAGGATGGATGCAAACATAATGAAGCCAGGAGCGGGTAACACAGGACACAGGAACAACAGGGAGCTAAACACAATGATGCAGAAGAACATATGTTTGTACCAAAACAGCTGCCATATTGATTGGCAGGTCGATAGGGATGAAGCCCAAAATCACCATAGGACTGACTGTGCCTGCTTCCATGGTACTAGTAGTGGGAGGGTCTGATGCACTTCTCCACAGTTTTCCAGTTCCTTACCCATCTATCTGTAGCTATATTTAGCAACATCAACAGAATATTTAGCAACAATTACAGAACCTGAAGAGCTTGCAAATGAATTAGCACTGCAAAACTTTGTTAGAGAGCAATACTTACTACACAAACAGGGGGTGGAAGTACTGAGGAAAGAAGTGACTTAGACAACACCATACAGAAAAACAGTGACATATAATAAATATATATTTAGAATAGAGAGAAAAGACAAGCACTTTCATTTAGATCACAGTGAAAAAAATCCTGCAAATGAGCAGGGAGCAATGAACAAGGAAAAAGGATCTAGTTCTCTAGGTATCTATCTCACTGTGGCAAGTTTAATAAGCATACAATGGATTTAAATCCTCAGTAACAAAAAACTCTGCATTGGCACTTTGCCTTCTTTGTACTATACAAAAAGCAAATCAAAATATATGAATCTATCACTCTAGTTGTCTTAAAGATTTAGATGAATAGTCCGGAATACTTTAAAAAAAACCTCCCTTGGCATCTCACTTTGGTGTTGTTACTCCTGAGTAAATTAACTTGGCCCTTTAAAATAGAGAAATTTCTAAAACATAATTTAGAAGCATTGGGAATTTTTCAACCAAGTAGTTCTTCTGTCATATATGCCAATTCATAGAAAGTTTTATTGGGAATTGGCCAATTTTGCTAAAGAAAATAAAGCTTTTTTTTTTATTTTTCTGGAACAGTTTCTATGGTTGAAAGATTGTGCAAAAAGTAGACAGAATAATACAGGGGCCAGAAAAGTCCGATGATCCAGAAAACTGTGTGAGCTTCAGGAAATTTAAAAGTGTTGATTTTAAATCAAGCAGTAATTCATTACAAAGAATTTCCCTTACATTTAGATGAAAGAAGTTCCTTATTTTTCTTGTCTGTTGATACAATCTTCTATATATACACACTCAGCTCCAAAAGCACAGTCCATTGATTAAAAGTCAACTGGGAGGAGCAAGGTAAACACACTTGTGCCAAATTTCAAACAGAACTTTCAACCAGTGTCTCCTATATTCCCAGGGAAAGGAGACAAGCTAAGCATCAGCCTATTAGCTCAGTCTGAAGCACCTTCTATTTGCAAAAAATCCCTTCAAACACATTCATACTACAACAAAACACTCACGCTCCCAAAAATCTTAACACACTAATACCACTTTACATACATAAGAAAACTGACTGCTGAGCTCCCCCTGTAAATTTGCACAATCCTAAACTGCATACAATCCAAAAATGAGTATAAAAATCTGCAAGCTGAGTCCATCTGAAAATGCAAGGATCAGAGGGCTGCATACAAAAGGATTTCATAGGTATTTACACAACAGGAAAAGTTTTCTGGTTCAGAAATCTAGTGCAATGTTCTTAAGAACAGAATGACAAGTATGAGAAGTATCACAAAGCCTGTTTTTCTCTTATGACCTTAACGATCTTATCTCTATCAAACTTCATAGGAGTAAGGGTGCTGTGTTATTGTTTGTGCATGCAAAATTGACCTAGAAATGGCATTGATTTACATAGATCATGTAAAGACTACATGATGATATGTAGAGGAAGTATGGTTCTCCTTTGCACTTTGTTCCTAATCTCACTTTTTCTGGAACCAAACTTACAATCTTCCTTGCCTCCATCCCAAAATACACATAGGCTAGCTCAAGTCAGCTGAAACAGACCTGCACTGCCACACAAGCTTTCAGTCTTTGATGCCAGCATAACATAAAAAATAAATTTATAAATAAATTAAAGTTTATTCCTACATTTAAATATTTTTACTGAAAAGCAATTATTTTACCAACAAAATGGAGTGGTTCATTGTTAAATCACTTAGTGGCCACAGGAGATTGTTTTCTTGGATCTGGATTAAAAAGACAAAACAAAAAACAGGCCTGAAAGATTTCTGTGGTTAATTTTTGGTGAAAATCCCTTCAATCTCCTTCCCCTCTAAATGATTTCCAATAGGAAGGTAGCATTTTTCCATCACCTCCCCTGCAGATCCCATAGAAATGCCTGTCTCTGTGGGGATATGCCAATCCCAGAACTCTCTGAACTGGAGTGCATGCCATTAATGTGTGCAGAGACTGAGACATCACTTGCATAAAATAGCTACAGGGACACAAAGTTGAAATCCAGACTAAGAAATCCACTTTATCAGACCCAGAGATCACATGTATGGTTTTAGGAGGCACGTGGATTGTAAAGGAGGCCTGCTTATGATCACTAATATGGCCTGGCACAAATAATCACTTTGTTATTCCACCTAAGGCAGAACCAGGATGTGTTAACAGACCTTGAGAGAGTGGAGAGCATGTACTTCTCTTTCTCGAATCTTAAACTCTAACCCCAGTGAGTTCTGTCTTCTGTACTATCCAACTGGTTACAGTCATCAGTGTCAATTCCATGTCTTAAATTTTACATTATTTCCTCAAATTTTTATTAATAAATAGATCTACACTATTAGAAATATCACAGCCTTTCAGCTGAGTAAGTATTTTTCATTCTGGGGAATGCGATTCATTTTATTGCAGGTAAGAAATATTTGACAGAGTTGTGCTAGAGAATCTCCACCAGGACAGTCCTGTACCTAATAAGCCTTGTACCTTCAGTCTTACATTGAAACACCAAACAGATTAAAATTATCATAAATTAGATAAAATCTTCCATTTTCTGTCAAAACAGATCACAATCCAGTTCATAAGCTACTAAAATCATCAATCAATGAAGCAAACATGACATAAAATAATTGAATAATTACCTTCGAAGGTACTGCCCAAAGCCCTGCATCTCTGTTCATTCAGATGTATGAGAGAATTAAAGCTAAAGGCACTGGGTTTTTTCTTGTTTTTCTGGAAGACCTGTTTTTATGTGTTCCAGTTACATTTAAGCCAACAGCCATGAAAGCATATTCTGCTCTGGAGTTCAAGAGCCAGATTTCTAAAAGCATTACATGTCTGAAGATACAAACAATCTTTATACAGTTTTCAAGGAAAAAAAATTTGGGTTAGCCATCTATTCCTAAAGACTCTGCTGGTGTTACCATGGTCCCTTCAAGGAAAAGTACAGTGTAAGGAAATCAACGTCACAAAACTACATCTCTGGAACACACCCATGCCACACAATCTCTTGGTCATACCATTTTTACAGAAGTACACAAGAATAGCTCCTCGAAGTCAGTTTAGAGGTCCATCTAAACAACTATCCTGTGTCTTCTAAATGCTTATGGAAAGAGTATCAGAAATGTACTTAGTATGAACATGATGCTTGATCTTCATATGCATTCTAAGCAATCAGTGGCCTAGGGACTTCCTGAAGCCCCTTTCTCCTGCTCTTTGCCACATCTCAGATTTCCTTATAAACACTCATAGCTGGTTCTAATCACTTGCTTGGCAAAAGCTACATAAACTTTGCAAGATACACATAAAGGCAATGCATTCGGGTAGTGCTGTATCAGGAATCACAGTGATGAAACTTGTACTTATATACTCTTTCTGCCTCTTTTTTTTTTTTTTTTAATAAGGAGGAATCACAGGTAACCCATAAGTAGGGTAAATGTTATTTAGGGCCTCAGAGTTTACAATTACTAGGAGAACATGAAATAAAATACGTTGCTTTCACAAATTTTGCTAGGGAAACAGATATGTGTCACCATGGTAAGAGAGAGAGCAATACAGGTTCATCTCTCTGCCACTGGCAAGACCTTTCCTGCAATGATTGTTAGTTTGCTTGTTGTTGATGTCTCATCTTACTTTGAAACTATCACACATGTGTCTCATTAATCACAACTTAAGAATACATGACAGGTTGCTTCATTCCCTCCAGCTGCTCAACTGAGCAGTTTCCAGAGGAAACTAAATCTGCTTTCCCTAGTCTTTAGTGGGAGGGGCTCTAGGCTCACATTTGGTCACATGAGAACTCTTACAAAGATTAGATCAAATTTCTTCTGCTCAGACTTGATTGAAACCGCTGCAATCGCTAGAAAGCAAGCCTTGTGGTCACAACTTTGCTTTAGAAGACTCAGGGCACATTCCTTTTTTGTGTATAGTCACCACTCACCCTCCCTCACTCCACTGGAGCAGAGAACACTTCTGTAGGCACTCCTCAGGTTTTATCAACTTCCCAAATGCAAGGAAAGAGTATCAGACATTTTGGGGAAAGGAAAGGGTGGCAGAAAAAGGTTCTGTTCTTGCAGACAGTTGTGGGCACAGGGACTGCTCTTTGTCCTTGCTTTCTGTGATGAAAGCTGCCATCTGTTCCAGCCCATCACCAGCCTAAAAGGCTGGCATCCCTTAGCTGATGATAGCATCTGGAAGACAGTTCTGATAGGATTGTGCTCATACTTCTTGTACACCCAGACATCCCTGTCTCACTTCAGGCTCCTCTCAAACAGAAAATGCTGCCAAAAACTAATATGAGCCCTTAAATTTCCCCATAGGTCAGTTCACTTGAGTTCATGCCCTTTCCACTGCTCCCATGACTGCCTGAAGAATAACCAGAGTGGAGTCTGCTCCTTTACCTGCTGCTTAATGCTATGGAGAAGAAAAAAAAACACAAACAAACAACAAAACAAACCAAACAAACAAAACCAAAACCCAACCCAAAACATCAAACAAACAAATCGTTAGGGAGTGAGCTGTGCCTACTGGAGCACTCTGGGGTTTGTCAGGTGTTCTGCACAGATCCAGGGACCAGCTACAGCCTTACAATTGAAAGATGTTTTTCATCAAGGTGAACACTAAAGAAACCAAACCCAGAAGCAGATATGAAGGTAGAATTCTAGGAGATATCCATGGAACACGAAGCAGTATGGTGAAGAAGCACATCCAGAAGATCAGAGATCAGTTTATAGAGTCTGCTGGAATTTTTTTGTGACACTTCGAGCATGAATCAGACTCTGTCTTTTGCACGTATCTGCAAAGTTGTTTACTGGGCTGGGATGAGGCTGGAGGAGTGTAGGCTGGGGATGAGGCTCCCAGCAGCCTCTACACTACCACAGAAAGCCAAGTAGGGCAAGTCAAACAAGTAATGATTGGTAAAACCTTGTCCTTCTTCAGATGCTTCCCTGTGAGCACAGAGATTCACACTGGGAACACTTATTACTGCTTAGCACCCTTCCCTGCTGTGGGGTAGCCACTGCTGTCTCTAGGACTGCAGCAGCAAAGGACAAGGAAAAGCTGAGGCACAGAAAAGGGAAATGCCAAGAACTTGGCTATCCAGTCCTATGCTTTGACCACAATAGCCAATCCCTGTTCACACTGCACATGAGTGCAGGTAAAGTTCTTTACTGCTGCATCCTCACACTGGGATGAAGTGTAACAGTGCCCCCATGAAAATGGCTTGATTTTATTTTCTACGGTTTCCCGAGGAGGGGAAGTGGAGAGGAAAGTGCTGCTATTTTCTCTTTGGTACCCAGTGGTGGGATGCATGGGAGTGGTTCAAAGCTGCACCATGCTAAGTTTAGATTGCACATGAGGAAGCAATTCCTTACCCAGAGAATGGTCAAATACTGGAATAGGCTTCCTTGAGAGGTGGCTGTTGCCCCAGCCTCATCAGTGTTCAAGAGTTGTTTGGACAATGCCCCTATAATGTGCTTTAGCTTTTGGTCAGCCCTAAAGTGGTCAAGCAGTTGGACTTGATGATCATTATAGGTCTCCCTTTCAACAGGAATATGAATATTTTATTCATAGCTCTGAGGTATGTACAATGTCCCTAAAATCACTGGCTTCACCAAGTGGATGCAGAGCTGCTGTACTTTACAGCTGTTCCCTCTTTCAGTTGAGCCTGTTCTTTAATCAGCACCTTTCTCCACATCATGGATCCCACTCCCTCTGATTTAGGCTAGTCCCTTCTATCACTGTCCTTGTTATCTCCTGTGCTCTCTCTAGCCCCTCCTCCAAGAAAAGGCATTCTGCTCAGATTTCTGCCAGGCTATGCCTGCTTGTTAACTTCAAATTCATTACCCCGGCTGCTTGGATTTCTTACAGACTCAAATGACATGCAGGCACACAGATGTTTAAGTTTCTCCGAAATTCAGAATTTCTACACCAAAACCATTCCTTAAGCCTTCTAACTTTTCTTCACCTATTACATGGTAACCACACACTTTAGCAATTTGTCAGGACTGCTTTAGGGTTTTAAAGGTAAGGGAGGCAATCTTGCAGTTGGTGCTCAGATTGCAGATACAGAAATGCAATCTCCTTGTCTCTGCTGGTAAGTCAGGGTCATTTTAAAGGTTGGTTCTTTGCCTTTTGGTAGGCAAGTAGATAGATTAGGTCAGAATAGGTTCCTATTTGCATTTCTCTTGCAAAATTCTTACTCGTGGTTTTGTAACATCATCCACATCAAATATAACCTCTCCTTCCACGTCTACACAGTGCATAGTCTCAGTGCACCTACACACTCTAAAACCTCAATGGAACCTCAGTGAAATGTACAACCAAGCAACCAGAGACAAGTTGAGTAACTTCTGAGAGAATAACACTGACAGCAACACCTGTAAAACTGTACTTACAGTCTGATATATTCACCTAGTGAATGATACACATTAACTTGAGTGCAAAAAAAACCCAAACAACTCCACTTTGTGCTTTGAGCATATACACAGATACTGCTTTACACTGCTGTAATGACAGCACCAGCTGCAAACATTCATCAATGAGGTTACTTCGTTCCCAGCTTTGAGTTCAAAGTTACCTTTGTCCCAAGCACACCAAGAGCAGTTATTTTGTCCAGCTTTGAGAAGTTGTCGCTGCTGAGGCCATCTGTAAGGGTGGTGAAGCAATAAAGTACCTCAACTACCAGTCCACCATCCTCCTTTAATGTGCAAACTGTCCTGACCCTCCATCCCTTCTGCATTTCTTTGTGGATAATTTATTGCCTTAAAAAAAAAAGCCACAAGAGACATATCTAATGGCTGAACTTTGCATGGTCTGAGTGATGCTCAAACACACAGAACATGACTGCTCCCTCAAATCTCCACTCTCAGGGACTAACCACTCAGCAACTTCCTTTAGCCTATACTTAAAACTATATCCATTTGCTTTCTCCTTTACAGTCCATCTTTTTTGAAGTTCAAGTAGCAAACTTATCTTTTTTAAATACTTAAAATTATTTTCACAGGAATGCCTATGTTTCCTGTTCTATTTTTTTCAAATAGGTGAAAGAATAGATAATATTAGCATAGCAATATCCCACCTGCACCCATATTCTTCTGATTTAATTTGCTGAGGAACAGAATCTGAACCAAAAGACAGTGTTATCATTTGATCTCCTGCTTCTGAAAAAAATAAAATCTCAAATATCTGAATATATACCACAGTATCTGTTCGATGGTAATGCAAAAAAATAGCACTGAGTGACATTATAAAACAGTGACCACTTTCCAGACAAGGACTATCCCTGTGTTCCAGAAATCCATCTCATATCTGCCAAAGCATCACAATGACTTTTCTGTGCAGTGCAGGAGGTAAGATGGCTCCAGTTGCCTGCTTGGAGCACAAACAGCTCAGGAGGCAGCCACTGACAAGGCAGGACAGCGGTGCACTAAGTGAGCACAGGACAGCTAATGTCACCCCCCGCTGCTTTTGTTAATACTTTGTCAGCTCAGCAATGCCATGACTGCTGCTGGAAAAAAACATGCCTGGCATTTCTGATGGCTTCCTGCAGAGTTACATGGAGGAGACAGACAGCCTGAAGGCTCAAAATGAGATCAGTGCATGGAAAACATGTCTCACATTTTCATGCCTGTCTCCTTCTGCTGGGGAGAGGCATGGGGGAGAAGGGACAAAAGGAGGAGGAGGAGAAGGGAAATTAATTATGCTACATAAACAGACTGCACCAACAGCTCTGATAGCATGAGGAAGTCATCATGTTAGAGAGCACAAACGCGACCTCCGGTCACTGGCAAAGTATCAAGAAATTTAGTGATGGCATTGAGAAATAAAAGTTTTCTATATCTGCATATAGCTATCACAGCAGTGTGATGACTAAGTCTAAATGCTGAAAGCCTGACCCTTGGCTCCCACCATGGGATGATAACTCTTGGGCCATTAGGGGAATGATGCCACTGAAAAAAAAAGAGGTAGATTGCAAAAGAGGAGGGAAGGAGACCACATCTACTCCTCATGACAAAATCACCCCAGTCCTGCAGAAAATGGCTTATCCAACATCAGAGATCTGATCTGGAGCCACCATTGTGGGGGCTATGCTGAAAGCAAAGGGCAGGTTGCTGGCTTTTAAGCAAAGAGATTAAAATGACAACCTCAAAGTTACCATCTTCCTAAGAGTCACTCCTATATACTTCACAACTCATGTCTTCTCCCTGTATTCCTGAACCTGCTCTTCCTTGCGTTGAGAAGAAGCCTGAGAGAAGGGCATCCAGTCCAATATGAGAACCAAGAAGGAAGAGAAATGTTTTGACTGGATGACATATGATAGAAGAGGAAGCAGGGAAAGTATCTATGGCCTTAGAGGGAAGAATCTGTCCAGCATTCATTGTGAGACAGAAAAAAAAAAAAAGACATGTAAAGGGAGAAAGAAAACATTTCCTGTATTCACCAGGAGAAGACGTAAACACCTCTGAACTAGCAATCCATACAAAACTGTCAGACTCTTCCAGAGACAATAAAAAATTTTGATGAAAACACTGCTCTGAGCATGAGTAAAGGTGGGGAAGCAGGACAGGAATTCTAAGTGTCTTATCATTTGCCATGTCTATGACAAAGTCAGACAATACTGTCTCATAAGAGAATATCTTGGCTACTATGCCCAAATAGTTTTTGTTACTTCAAAAGGATTAATGTTTATTGCTCTTCAAGAAAACTATATAGGCTTCCACATCTAATTCACCCTCTAAAATGCCATCTCCCCAGAGAAAATTTTCTAGTTCATCTTTCCTACCTTTTCATCCTCTGCAAACTCCTGTAGTATAATTTGTCTCTCCACACACAGTTCCAAGAAATCTTCTGAATGGAAACTTTCATGTAGAGCAGGGAAGAACGTTAGTTTGTTACAATCCAATCCCTTCTTATCCGTTTCCCTTTCCGCTCCATTTAACATCAGCTCTCCTATATCAACATAAGAAAGATTGTAGTTTTAGTGGCAGCTGGATCACACCAGAAGTGTTTGCAATTTAGACTTTCACCCAAAGTGTTCTACCTTGGGAAATACCATTATTTATCTGCAAAAAACAGGCAAGAGAGAAGTAAAATCTGTAAGTGCTGAAGAATGATGCTTTGTTCAGGGAAATAAAGACATATATTGCATTAGTCTGAATTCACACTAAATTCCTATAATCACAGAAGATTTGGAAATTAGGAAAAATTTGAAATGGTAGTTTTCTGGGGACATGCACTGCACAAGATCTAAAGAAAACACAAGGAGAGACAATCCATTTACATCTTGCCCAAGATGTGTCCCGAGTTTTGCGTATTCATATAGTGCATACAGTTAGGAAAGGCATAATGAGCCTTCTTATTGAGGCAGACTAACTCCTTTCATGCAGAAACTGCTTGGTTGGAGTATGGAACAATAAGTTCCATTCTCACTTTTTTTCCTAGGCCCTACCACACTAAAAAGTATACAATACTGTGTGTTTCCAACAACACACACTAGAAGCTTGCCTTGGAGCAGCTGTACAGGTGGCTGAAATCCACAGACTGATATTTCCAAACTACAGCTCTTTCTCATTTATCTTTTTGCCCTTTCTGAAAAACTACTGACTCATGTACCATATTTCTTTCAGATGGCAACAAGAGATCAGCAAATTCTGAAGATGGTTTATATACAACCTATAATAATGGCATCGGTTTTCCCCCTGAAGTTACAGTGACTTTTTAGCCCAGAGCACTGACAGCAAGTTTTTTTCCCCACTGTATTAAATTCTGATCTAGAATCCCATACACTAATTCCAATTATCATTGGCTGTTGATGTCCACCCTCTTGATGATGAAATTTAGCTCTAGTAGGTTACCTGGATTCACTTCTGCAGGAGAGGTTGTTTCATTTCTGTTTGCTAGGAGAACCTGAAAAGAGACTAGGTATGACTAGAGTTGAATTTGCAGACAGGTGAACATAACTCAGAGCCTTGTTGCAGAATAAAACACAAATTAGAACTGCATGGCAAATAAACACCTTGGAAATTCAAATAAACTCATTGGAAAGGAAGCCAAAGGAACAAAATTTGTTTTTGTCAAAATCTAAGCAAAAATTAAGCAAAAGGACTATTGTCTTTTCAAAGAAGACCCTGTACGAGGCCATCTATAGGATAAAAATCATGCTACCCAGTTTACAGAAAACTGCCAGAATGCAAGCTTCACATAAAAGCTGAAAATGTCTTAGATATGGGAACCTCATACTAAAATGCTTTGGCTTCTGGTTGATAGGATTTGGCACTTAGAAATTATAAATGCAGACAGTAGTACATACCCCACATATACAGTTCAATGCTTAGTTTAAACTACTCTCTCCTTTTGATCATTGACCAGTTCTAGCAGCACTAATATGTGCAAGACTGAGAGAAGAGTGCAGCCTTCTAACTGGACTCTGCTGCATCCATTGGGAAGCACTACACTCTTGAGAATCAAGTGGAAAAATATGGACAGGTTATACTGTCACCTGTCTGGGGAGATTGCAAACAAGAAAAGAGGGAAAATCATTCTGTTACAGTTAAACACATTGTAGCTTCTCTTACCCTCTTTAAACAAGACCCCTTCAGTGGGTTCTCTATGCATGGCACAGCATATTGATGAGCCAGATGATAAAAATCATAGGAAAGATGTATTTGTCAAAGGTTGGACTCCATGATCTTGGAGGTCTTTTCCAACCTTAATGATTCTGTGGTTCTATAAAGTCACCAGCAACTGTTACAGAAATTGTACACCTCATGCAAAAGCTTTTTACCCCACTCATCATTCTCATCATTGATGCTCGGGTGTTCACATGTTGAATCCTCCTCCTCATTCGTGAAGGTCCCTCATAACAATCAAGAATCCATCGTGGCTCCAAGGATCCCGATGTATCTCTCCACGGGCCCCTTCTGTAGAAAAGTTGCTCCTCAAGTATCATCCAATCCTTGGCTGCTTTGCTGTAACCACACTGCTGCATCTGTGGGACAGAACCACTTCGTGCCAGCTTTTGGATATTTTCCTTCTCTCAGCCAGCAGTGGCACCACCCCAGTGATTCAGAGGGATCTACCCAACCTACCAGATGGGATAACTACAGAAGGAACACTGCAGACCTAGCAAACCACAAGCCCAAGTGACCACCGGAACTCTGCTGTGGGGGATTTTACAAACCAGACCAGCGACTGAGTTGAAGATACAGTGACAAATATAAGTATGTCACAAACTTGAAAATGGCTCCTTTCATTAGACTTCCAACTCAAAAACAATGAGCTGGGAGATCCACATGACAGAGGTGTAATTCACTCCATTTTTTTCAGGCAAATGTGTGTGTCAAATGGCAACAACCATGCTTGCTGAACACATAGTCTGAACATCTCAGAGGTATACTGTGCTCCCTCCAAGCAAGGCACAGATTTAATTATTTCTACTTAAGAGGTGTGTGCTGGGAGCTAGGGGGCACTAAATACCAATTTAAAGGAGAAAAGAGGTGAGAACTAAAAAGAAGAAAAGGCTTGTTGACCCCTGATGGCCAATCCTGAAACAGAAATGCAACTGTGACATTTCACTGTCTATGAGCTTGACATCTCCTTGAAAACTTTTATTGGCTGCTAAGGGAAAAAAAAAAAAAAAAAAAAGGTCAAAGTCCTCACTTTTATTTCTGCCACTGTTAGAGTGGAATAATTTATTTAAACAAATGAAAAAAAAAATCCTGAAAAATAAAGTGGGGAATCCCATTGCTAAGTGATGCTTTATCACACTTTAGTATTGTTTCATCAACTCCCAGCAGTTCTTTAGGCATGATATTCCACTCACTTATAAAATGCCCAATTTCACAGTGTAGTCCAAGAGCAACCTTTCAATAACAGGAGACTGTTGCACAGTATTCCTGTACTTTACCTGTATGTGGTTCTTGTACAAAGAGGCATACAACTCCTGCCCAATTCTTCGGTACCGTTCCATACATAACACAAATCCCTAGAAGAAACATCAGAACATGTTACACCAAGTTGCTGCAGGTGTAAATTCTGTGAGGGACAGAAGCAGACATTAGCTGCTTTGTCTTTTACAAGAACAATTAGGGAATATGGCCTGTGCCTGTAAGTTTGAGGACTCTCCAGACAGTATAGTGATGAGGCAATCATCTGAGAGCAAGTTGCACACTTACACCATAGTCACAATCTTAACAAGGGTCATTAGTATGTAAACAGGAACTAAAACTTCAGCCTTCTTCTTTTGGAGCTGACTTAGTACTTCAAGTAGCATAGAAGACAATTATCTGTTGTAGAGATCTTGACTGAGGTAAGAGTCCACAGTAATCAACCTGATCCAGAAAATGCTAACAAAGGTATTGTCTATGTCTGCCATTTTTAAGACAGGAAACAAACTGTTTCCAAACACATTTTTGAGATTTAGGAGCTTAAGTCCTCTGGCAACACACATCTTGGTGTATAAATACATTATTTAATAGGATTGTGATGCAGAGATATCTGAAGTAGCTCTAGAACTGGAAACTTTTAGAGTTGTGCTAGTGCAAGATGACACCCTTAATAACTGCCCCTGCTCCACTGTGCTACTACAAACATTTTTGTTCCCTGATCAGAGACGAAGCATATGGAAAGGCTCTGTGTATAGCTGAAGCATTAAACAAGCTGCCAAGTAAGCTATTGGCTTGTTTCATCTTATTGTATGAAGGCAACTGAAGAACCAGCATAGGACTCTGTTTTAACAGGCTGTCCAACACTCATGGGACTCTTTGAGCCTTGTAACTCAAACTTTTCTAAGCACACACAAGAAGAGCTATTGCTCTCCTTGCTCATTATCTCTTGGTGTAACTGCTGACAAGTGGCTACTTGGGAAGAGTGCAGTATCACAACCTTCTTAATAACAATTGCAGGCAAAAACTTTCCTGTTTGACAGTGTATTTCCCAGAAAAAAGATTCTAGCTATCTCATTACAACTGCATGCTGCCATGTCTGATCTTCTGGGCAAACTTGTTTTAAATTTTTTTAAAGCAAAAGCTCTGAAGGAGCGACTTTTCCACCCCCATAAATCAATAGTACAATACACTGGCTCTTGACTCAGGATGATGTTCCAAATCACTACTGAGAGAAGCAGAATCCCCAAAGTCACAGTATCCAAATAAGCCATAAATATCTGATCCATGCACCAGCAAAATATGTTGGAAGGATGCAGGCTTACTTGATCATGATTCTGAAGTCAAAATAAGATCGTTTGCTCTTCCCAGGAACTTTGAAAAGCTATACCAAAGCCATAAAATTAAAAAAAAAAAATAAAATCAAAGATTCAGATTGGTTGACCATTAACTGCATTACAGAGAGTGGCAGAAGTATCTGTCCTTTGATAAATCCCTACGGATTAGAGGTGGCAGAGAAGGCAGAAGCTGTTCAGAGATTACATAGGAGAGGTGAGAGTGCCCCCAGTGGCATATGAAGATTCTCATTACCACCTGAGATTCCCTGACAAAGGTAAGATTTCTGTGAGTTACAGCACGAGGCTAAACTGGCTGTGAAAGTCCCAGCCTCTCACCACCTAAAGCCCTAGATCAAGTTGTTGTTGTTGGTTAGACTTCACGAACAAAGATTTTGGGCTAAGCCTGCGCAACGGATTTTTTAGGTGAGGCACAGTGTGCGCGGACCTGGCCCCACCCCCTTTACTCCTGAGGTTCATTTGCCACGGCCGAGCAGCTCGGACAGTGACAGCGAGTTCCTCAGGATTCGAACCGGCGTCCTCAGAGGCGGCGACTTACACTATTCGGCCAACGCCCACCGCCCTAGATCAAGTGGGTAATTTTTAAATGCATGGACTCTGTACCCCGCTGGCAGTAATTCCTCATGGCAAACTGTCTAGCTGCTGCTTGCACTGTGCTATAATTAAGTTACCACACAAGGTCTATGTGGTGTGCCGATTACTGCTGGCTGCCAGCCAGGTCTGTACCCCTGCCGCGAAGTCACATTTATTGGTGTTTCCCTGCAGGAAGCTCCTGTTTTACACTGATGAAAGTCATTATATATTTGTTTGTTTAAAGCATCATTAAACCTGTAATCACAGTTGCAGCCTCACAAAACTATTCCATAATTCATATAAAACCCCCATAAAGGCTGACCTAGAAAGCAACAGCATCTCTGCTGTTAAGCCAGGCTCAGTATAGGAGAAGAGCTGAGATTAGAGTTGTATATGGACATAGGGCAAAAGCCATTCAGAGTGGACAACCAGTGCCTCCAGGTATTAACAAGCATTTTAGATGCTCATAGGTTATTCAAGACAAGTCAGAACTCTACTGGAAGCTGTTTCAGAGTTGCTCATAGTCTATATTTCACTCCCGGTCACTGATCTAACCCCTAAGGTCAAAGCCCACATTGCAAAGATTGTCACTGACCCAGCTCCTAGCCTTTGAAACGTAAGAAGTGTCCTAGGAAGGAAAAATTCTGCTAGCCACATCTGGCCAACTGAAGACTATCCACTCTGGCTTCCAAATGAGCTATAGCCAGCCATCTTCAACCAGATGAACACGTCCCCATAGATCACTCCCACAGGAAAACCATCTGGTTATAAAATGAAATGAACAGTTAACAAAATTGGAGATGACTGTGATTGGAAAAAAAACCAACCAAACAAAAACAACAAAACACCTAAAAAACCCCCAAAAAACTAAACACGTAAACCAAACCAGCAAACAAAACCACAATCTGAAAAAGATATCCAATAAACATGGAGAATATAGACCAGACTATTATTTATTAAGAGTTCAGACAAAACAATTACACTAATGCTTAATTACAACTAGTGCAAACAAGTTTCTAACGAATAAACAGATTCCATTAAAAATTGTAGGTGTTTACCCTTTAAAATGGCAAATGTTTATGCAGTAGAATAAATACAACAGTCATAGTGTAGTGTCTATCTTAAACAAGACCAAAATGCTAGCTTTGATAATTGTTAATATAGCATAACAAAACATCAGGTTTGAGTTTCATATGCAGAAAAGCAGGTGTAAATGTAAGAAATACAGTGTGCATTTTAGGGAAGGGCATACTAGAAGGCCATATTGATCAATCCTTTCCTAAAAATCTGAGTAAAACCATGCTTTAAGTCTTTTTTTTTTTTTAATACAGATTTCTCTACCATGCAGTCTTAGACAATCACATTCTAATTAGAATCAGATCATTTTGCTGCCAGTCAATATTTAGAGCTTGAAAAGGTCATGAATTTGCAAGTTATTCCCCTATTATAAAGCAAAAAATCCCACAGAATCAAACCCAGTTTCTCCTTCTACTGCATGGAGTCCTCATGCAAATAGGAGAGAAAATCATTAGCATTGAGAAAATCCAGAGAGTGAATTTCCTAAAATTTTTTTTCAACTAAAGCAATTGAAAGAGTGCTTGTAATGAGAAACAGTTGGGGGGGAGGAAATTGAGGTGTGACTTCTAAGTTGACAAATCTCTACTGAGCTCTCAAATGCTTTATGTCTGATTTTCTTTTAATATATATAGATCACTTAGCAGATCCACATTCAATAATAAACTAATATTGCATGATACAGACATATCACAGTTGCTTCCTAAAGAAACATCATGTCATTGGCGCTCTAAACTTTGATGCTTTCTTTGGAGAACTAAAGGCTATGTGTTACATTACAGAACACACATTGACACAACTATGTGCCAAAACTCAAAAAATGAAAATAAACTTCATGATAATTTTGGACTTGTAAAAGACAAAAGGAAAGTCCAAATATTCAAAGCCCTCAATGTGCCCAGCAAATAATACTATGTATGATAGTGAAATGTGTTTGAAGTTATCTGTTGGTAAGGGCTAGAACTAGTGATAGTCTCCTATTTTAGCTCTTCTGAGCAAAATAAATACTATAAACATAACTACATGCAGTAAGAGCATTTATGTAGCATCACAGCTATAACAAAAATATCTACTCTTACCAGTACATCTCAGAGTTCTTTAGGAAAGAGGCCAAAGTCTTTAGCTTACAGATGGGGAAACTAAGACAAGTGATTTTCTGGAACATCACAGAATCATAGAATAGTTTGGATTAGACAAGACCTTAGAGATCATTGAGTTAAACACCTCTGCCATGGGCAGGGATACCTTTCACTAGACCAGGTTACTCAGAGCTCCATGCAGCCTCATCTTGAATACCTCCAGGGATAGAGACACCACAACCTCCTGTCACAATTACCTGGTTGTAGGGGAAGAGGGACAAACCCAATCTGAATTAATTTGAAACAGCCTGATAAGCCTACACAGAGGATGTGTATGGTGACAGCATGCAGTAGTGAGAGGAGGAAACAATTTGATGAGCCAGTTTGGAAATCCCTTCTACTCTTACATTTCTAGTGGCAGATAGTAAGTACTCTTATATAGCTGATTTAGCAGATATTAGATCTCATATCACAGGAAGAGTCTGCATACCTTATTCGTCTAACGTGGGCTTTCACAACTCTGCAAGGAAGGTTTTTTGATCTAATTACAGCTATTCAAGCAATCATTAGGGTTTTAGAAAGTATTCCATGGGTGTAAGAAAACAGAATAGCAAGTAATGAGCTCTTATGGATGCCACAAACTCCATTTAAATAGTATGTGTGACAGTGGCAAAGAGTTTGTGCATGGCAGAAACAGAGCTGATGATCCTGATTCAAGAAATTTCTGTGCTCAGGCATGTATTTCACAACTTTTAGGTGCAGGTTGTCTGCTAGTGAAGGGGGGCAGATTTGCCTTTAATCCAAGTGTTTAAGATACAAACATACAGATAATATATATGCAGCACTTGAACTTCAAAAGTGACAATCACACTTAAAACCTCAGTGGATGATGATTCCAAAAGAAGCAAATAGGAAATTAGCTACATTAGAATAAGAAAAATGACATTATACTAATGTTATATATTTTGTAACTTGAATCAAACAGAAAAGCTGATTAAATAGAACACAAAGGAAATGCCATTTTATAAAGAGCAAATTGTTCAGTTTTTCATAAGTATGTGTTACCCAGCAGCTCAACATTAAATTGCATCCATCTGTGGTGCAGCGTTGCTCCTCTCAGCAGCCCTGTATCCCATCCCCTGGACTGCATGCCCTAACCACTGTGGATCTTTTGTCACTTAGGATGTGACTTAGTCAGGAAGGAGATATTTTCTCACAAAAACAAATGATTTTTGCAGTCCTCATCTAGAGCAAATAATCTTTTCACAGAACAACTGATGAACACTATGACTTACACAGCCAGAGGGCCAGATTTTCAGTAAAGTTTTGAGTCTAAACTCCTTTGACATGAAAACTATCTTCTTGTATTCACAGCAGTTCTCATTCTCCTCTTTTTCCCACAAATATAATCAGAATTTCTTCTCCTGACATGGGCAATTAAAGCTCAATACTTCTGGTCCTTTCTTGCTAAATCACAGATAATAAATCAATCAATCCCTTCCCGATCAGGCTTGCAAGCACAGGGTAGGATTACAGCTACCATGGATGTTTTACAGAGAAGCATGCAAGTGTTAGAGTAATTTACTAGAGCTAGGTGAAGTCTCCAGTTCACCAGGCCTGTTCTATTCAGACAGGACACCTCCAAGTCTACTATTGCTACTACAGCTAACACAGTAAATCAGAGACAGGTACACTGCTATCCTGTGCAAACAATAAGCCACCCATCTTGTGACTAGATTGTTTTTCAAGTAATTGACTATGTACTAAGAAACAAGGAGGGTAATTTCATAAGAGGAGAAATAGTTCCATTAATCACCAAGTAATAATTAAACTAAGGCAGATAATGTTTTCCTTAGCATAGTAAACAGTGGTTTATACTAGTACTTCACATACACTCTCCACACAGAGTTGTTTGCAGGCTCTTTCAAATCACAAAATTGTTATTGCCATGTGGATTTTGTTGTTGCTTTGCCAAATTTCATTTAGCATTTCAACAGACTGCGTTCCAGCAGTTAAGTATTGCATGGAAGCTTTGTGCCTCAACCCACTAGGAGGCTAATGCACAGTGCCAACTGCTCCTAAGGATCATGGATAGATTCCTGGCATTGCTAGTTGGTTGGGGAATAGCAGACTTAATGAGAAAATCCTCCATATTTCAGTGCATCATAAATGTACCCACACACAGGGGTGGGTTTCAAAGAGTAAGCTAAAAGCATGGTGTACATGTGATGAGACTTCCACACTGTATTTATTAACTAAACTCATAAAGTACAGAAGCAGGTCTACTTCTAGAGCAGCTATATGTGTGTATGGATGTGTACACACACACAGTCCTTCAAAAGATGATACTACTGAAGAGATTAATTCCTGAGACAACAGATAACTTGCATCCCAATAGCAAAAGCACACAATGAGAGTCAAGACAGGTTTGTTCTTTACTTCTGTCTCTGAGAATGACTTCAGGATAATTCACTCAACCACTTGAGGGCTTTGTTTCCATCCTGTTACACCAGAGGCATTACCTTTTACATCTAGTGAAAGGTGAAGGTCAGACTTTGGCATTATGGGGAATAGCAGTAGTCTCTTGCCTTCACTTGTTGTGACCATTCTCCTATTTCTATTTAAAATGTTGAAACCCTACAGGTGTATGTAATTTAGGGCTTTATTCCATACTACCTTCCATGTATTTGTCCAGAAGCCTCATGCACCGGTGTTTTCTCATTCCATTTGAATCACTGCTTTTAAGAAAACTGTGCCCTTCTAATCCTTTAAGTAATGAAAGAATTGCATAAACATTCTGTATGCTTAGAGCTCATAGTACAGAATACAAACATCTCTCTCCTGTCCCCCAAAACAATCAGTTCTTTCTAAAATGACTTATATTTAAAGGTGACAAGATTGCTTCTGAGTTTTTTAGTGCCCATAGTACAAGCTGCATTGTAGTGCAGCATGAATAGAACACAGGCACAATCAAACTAATTTGGCCAGTAAAGATGAGAACAAGAAAGGAATGGTCATAGTCTTCATCACAGTTAGCAATCTATACCCTCACTTAGAAGAAACACTTAAGTCAATCTTGCAGAGGTTTCTAGGACCTCTTCTGATTTTCAGCTCCTTTCAGTTTAAATTGACACTTCAGGCTTTTGAATCAAACAATCCACATAAAGTAACTTAATTCAAACAATTTCTTTCTGAAATTATTACAAATAAAATATTGCATCACAAGAAAGAAGGAAGAAAACAGACTTATTTGATATGGGAAATTGTCTATGTATTCAGCAAAGAAAAAAAAAATTTTAAGCAGCTAGCACTTGTTTCCAGGGTTTCTCTGCCACCAAATACAACTCCTCTTTCATCCATGTTAGCACCGTTCACCTCATTTGGCATAATCTCTGTTATGTGAAAATAACACTCTGCAACTAGCCACTCATGAAAGATGAGACTTGGATACCAAGGGCTTTAAACATGAAATTCCACTTGCTGAAATCCTATATCCAAACTTAAACCTGACCCAGACAATATCTAGTTTGAATGGCAAAAGTATCTTTTAAAAAAATATGCAGGAGAAATAACAGACAACACCTGTGTAATTCAATGCAGGGACTTTACTACCACAGGACACCACTGAGTTGAAACACACAGAAGAGTTACCCACAAAAAATCTGTAAGGGATAATATCTTTCGTATGGCAGGTTTTAAGATGAAACTGATGTAAATCAAGAAAGCAAAATTGTTTCTAGGATATATTCTCTACTGTGCACTGCGCTGTTATACACCATGCCCTGTAGCAACCTGTAAGGAATTTTTAGGTGTGAAGACTGTGTGTGAAGGGCCTGTGAATCTGAGTCA
The DNA here is from genome assembly GCA_013399695.1 of Formicarius rufipectus. NCBI lineage: Eukaryota > Metazoa > Chordata > Aves > Passeriformes > Formicariidae > Formicarius > Formicarius rufipectus. Next base: position 441,347 of record VXAU01004320.1, on the reverse strand, counting down.
GCCTAAAAGGTTGTATTTGTCTTCATACATTTCTATTCCAATTCTCTGTTAAACAGTTATCTTCAATGAATGTGGAAATTTTTCCCATGCATTTCAGAAAGTTATTTCTATCACATAATATGAAATAGTTCCTGAATTTCATGTTTTCATGCAATTCTCATCTTACATAGACCCATTGAATTATTTCCTTATGCTCTTGCAAACAATCCGAAAATTATAAATGAGCAGTGTCTCAGAGATCCACATAAGATGACAAAAATTTCTTTGTTCGAAGTCAAAGAAACTTTTTTCCAGCTTGCTGCAACATGCTGTAATTTAGCTTTGAGGCAGTTATTAAACAAGACAATAATATTATAATGGAAATTGTTTAATATACATCATTAATAGTAAAGTGCCTGCTTTCATTGAAGTAAAAAAAAAATGTGTGCTATGAGCAGTTTTGAAATGAATATTTGATTCCAAAGTTCCCTTGTGCATTTAATGACATGCTAATTTACATTTTAATTACTTCCTAAGAAATCAAAGCATTTGTTGACAGAAGAACATAATGTCAACTTCACGGTGCACTGTTGGTGGATAGTTAATGAACTTAATTAGATAATTAGTGATGTTAATTATCCTTCTATTATGAAGATAAACATGTTACAGAAGTGATGCACTTTTTGAAGAAATATCATTAAATATCTGCTTGTTCTAATACAGTTAACTTGAAAAACTGATAAAAGAGTGATTGGTAAAAATCGTGAGCATGTTTTAGGTATTTATATCTTCATTTCAACTATCAAGAACTGATAAGTTGATCTTTTCTCTCCTTCATCCAAAATTAGCAGCTAATTTCTTGTTTAGCAAACTAAGGTTTTTGTTCAACTCTGCTCTTATTTTCACTACTTTGTATACTTCCCCACCTTAAACAACGATTCTCTGACGCAGTTCTTTGAAAACCTAGGCTCATCATCATCAGTCTTGATTTTACAGTCAGTTATTGAAAGATGCTATAACAATGGAGGAAGGTAGCTACTATTTGAAGGCACTGGTCCACTGCTTAGTGCTGGGTTCACCTGCTGGTGTAGTGTTGCCATTGACATCTTGCATTATAATGGCAAAGGCTCTGTAAAATTACCATTTGTCAACTTCAAATAAAGCTTCTTTCTTACAGAAGTCAAAGCATACTGACACAGCATTTTGAACCAGCACCAATTTCATGTTCTAGGGACAAATGTGCTGTGCCCTGACAAGAGCCTTGGAATAAATCATTACCCTTCAACATGACTCATTTTTGCCTGAAAAGCCTTCTTTAAAACTATGCTCTAAAATACAGATTTTTCTACAGACATCTCACCCCAGAATTTTTAAGATTAATACATATTAATTTAAATCAGGTAATTTCTTCTTCTTCTCACAAACCTGTAAACTACTGCAAAAACATGAAGCAAACCATAGCCAGGAGCTAAAGGAGCCCCAGAGTTCTTCCCTGATGGACCCTTGTTCAGGCACTCTTCCTGAAGAGCCTCAGGACACTGATCGGTGAAAGCTGTTGACTAATTTACAGTTAACTGAAATAGAATTATTACAGAGGTCCTTTGCTGTTCTTGCAGCTTGTTGAGGATATCAAAAACAATCAGTCATTGCTAACCTAAAAACTAAATATCCTAGATTTTGACAGCAAAAAATAGAACTGGGGAGGAAGGGAGGAAAAAGCCAGAGATTAAAAGGCTGACTTTGAAACAGGAACGGCAGTGATTTGGAAGCCTTTGGCACTGTATTCAGTCTTATGGACCCTCTTACTGGCAAATTTACCCAGGTTTACCTCAAAAAAATCTCACTTTGTACAGTGCTCATCTTGCTCCTGCATGGCTACTCAGACTTGCAAGTACAAAATAGCAATTACCAGAGATCATTGTCACTCTATTACCAGAAATATGATTATACTTTCCTTTCTAAATGATCATGGTTTCCAGAGCATGTGAGCAAAGCATGAGCTTGCACACTGGATTCAAAAATAGGCAGAAAAGACAGCTGTACTTGATTGCTAATTCTGACATTTGCCACCAAATAGCAGGAAATTGGCTTTGCTGATGACGGAGAACATGAGTGAAAGTACAGCAGAAACACAGGGCCTGATCCTTTGCTGGAGTGAATACTTTGAATTTTGCTGGTATTTTCCAGATTGAGGATTGGTCTCACTCTTGCTATCTTGTAAATAACAACAGGGAAGAAATTGAAGGTTTTAAAGAGGAGTCCTTTGTTGCTTGGGGTTTGTTTGTTTTAATCTCGAGCAAATGCTACTACTGCTTCAACTTCTTACTTTATTTTTCAGTTGATAAAGGAATCAAATTAATAATCTAGTAACCAACCCATTTTTTCTTTCTATTGGGCAAAGGTCTTAAGTCTTGGCTGAATTTCTGCACTTCTCTGAGAAGATTTTGTTCAGTTAGAAATGGCCATGCTTAGCTCTCAGTAAATGCAAATATTTTTATTTGGTATGAGATTTGAAATCTTTGTTTCTCACTACATAGTTTCATACTGTTATTTTTCTCATGTTTCAGCTAGGTTCGGATTGCTGTAGGACATAAGTTGTTAACTAGCAGTAGTGAAGACAGAGGCCAGCATCTACAGATCCCTTTCCCAAGTGAATACAGAAGCCACCTGAGACACAGAAAATTATACAGACTTGCATTGCAGCACTTTTTGGCAGTTCACCTATGACAACTTTTTAAAGTGACTACCAAAGTGGTCAACAATACAAGTCAGAAGTACAAATACCATTTACTTTAACTTTTAATGTAGATTTTTAATGTAAGTTCATGAAAGAAGAGGGTTCAGAAGCAAATAATTTTTCTTCCTCTTAGATTTCACCTCTCTAAAAAGAGCATCTGAAAAATAGGCTGGAAGGAGAAAGTGGGAGAGGGAGAATGGAGAACATTTGGAGCTGTAGATTCCTATCTCAAGAAGAATAATTTATCAGAGCCAAGGAGCTGTCAGTCCTTGACATGATAAGGAATAACACCAAGTGAATAATGTTTCCTCCAAACCCAGCTCCTTTAATTACAAGCCACTTCCTTGCAGAAGAGAAACAGAAGATGTAGAAACACCAATTTCATGCACTCGTGCCTGAATAATGTCTCCGTGCTGCCTTTTCCAGATGGCAACCTTTTCACTGGAGGAACTAATGATGTAGGCATATTTAGGGAAAAACCAATAACGGAGTCTTTAACCTTCAACAGCAAAAAGCATGTTGAACAAAATGTTCCTTGGGATACATTTACAAATATCAATTACATTGCTCACTGAGGTGTAATCAGCTGTAATAATCAAAATTAATTTTAAAAAATAATTAAACAGACCCCAGGGCAAATAGTCGACATTCTTGTAGTATGACATCACAGTATACATATGTACCTGGGAAGAACTTGCTCCCTCTGTAAGCAGCAAAGTGATGTTAAAGAATGAGAAGGATGCTGTGGTATGCTGAGAAAACACTTGCAGCTCAGTAAGGTACTACCAGACACATTAGGTGGGTATCACAGTCTTCCTGGTCAGCACACCTGGAAGTGAACCAGGCATCACTAGGCTTAAAGCTGCAATCTGCCATAGCCTTAACTGGAGGATAAAGGCTCCTAAGGTGATGCTATAACAGACACACTGTCTCCTCAGCAGGATCAAAAAAAGACCTTAATATGTTGAGCACTACAACACAAACTTGGTTTAAAGTTCTGAACATTCTGTCAGTGCACTGCTGCTCTACCCTGTACCTAGTTACTCTAGTCCTAACACACTTGAAAGTAACATCAATCTGGTGCTTTTTATTTCTGCTTTTGACAAATGCCCAGGAAAAAAACATGGAAATGGCCCTTTCCCTCAGCAAAGGAGGAGCTCACACATGGAAGAGATAGTTCAGCTGCATTGTTGACAGTAACACAAAGACTTCAAACCCATCCCTGGATTATATAGCACTTGTTTCCTTATCTCTGTGGGTTAAACTAAAACTTTGATCTTTAATATTTCATAAAGATTGGAAAATGAAAGGGTAGTGCTATGATGATACCTGATCCTTTCTAATAATTCAGTGTCGTAAGGACAAGGTTTATATAAGTGATGCAAGTCAGAAGCAGCAGCAAAGCTGACATCATCTCACCTTGCTCTGCCCTAAACAGAGCCCTGTAAGCACAAACATACATGGGCTGATTAGGTTTTTCCTTTCAAGTGCAAAAATTGGGCCTTATGCAAAAACTACGCATTATTCCATCATACTTTAAGGCTGCCAAGAGAAGTTCACTATTTCTTTGTGATTATTTCTAGTAGCCTAGAAAAGGAACCTCAACTGCAATAGGTGTCTCATTTACAATGGAATATGTCAATCAATAGGAAAACTCAGAAATTTCCCAAATCCAGACAAATTCTTCAGGGACATATAAAAGGCAGACCAGTGACCAAGCCAGAAAAGACAGAGCAAAATTTACCTCTGATTTGCATGTAACTTCCTTTGTGTTTCGGCCAGGTATCGACCTAATAGCTGACGAGATGTTTTCACTCCAGGAATTGTGCTTGCTCTGTGACAGGCCTGGCCCTGATTTATTTTGAAGAAGCTTCTTTTCAGATGCTGTAGGCCAGAACAGAGAAAAAAGTTTGTAAGACTTGAAGTTCAGCCTGTCAGAAGATAGAGGGGTTGTGTCCTCATTACACAAGACAGAACAATATGGCAGTGCCTCACTCCAGATGGACTGTTCTTCTATTCATATGAACATATACTTCAAGTTTTTAGTTTAAAGCCTCACAGAGGTCTGCCATAGATCAGTTTCATTACACATACATGAACTTTGAATTACTGCAGCACTACACACATTTCCATGCCCTTCTTCAGCCAAAGAGCCTCCCTTTTAAATTTTCCAACGGGATACAATCATCTAAGGAGATTTCTATTTCTTACAGCACATCATGAGCCCTACAATATCACCAGGTGATTACAGAAAGGCTGGGATATGACACATAATGCAATCCCAGTCCTGAATGAGAGAAACTGGCAATCTGCTTTATCTAGCAGGTGATGTGCAAGGGCAAGGGTGAACCCAAGGAACTGGCAGCTTTCAATCAGGCACTCAATTTACTGCAATTTCTTTGCTTACTGCAATGAATGTTCCATAAAAGGACAAAGACCTATTAAGTGCTGCCAAGCTTTTGTCATAATTTCTTCCCATAAAGGAGTGATCTCTGTTATCTTCATGTCCCTTTCTTTGTCATTTCCTTTTACAGAAAGATCCATCTTGTAAGTGTCCTCCAGAGCTTGCCGCCGCTGAGAAATGAGCTGCTTCCAGATGATTTCTGCTGTTCTCAGAATCTCCTGGTGGACTAGCAAACAAAACAAAATACAAATGGAGAACTGTGGTTTTGTGGGTGGCTTTTTTTGGTTTTATTTTGTGTGTGTATGTCTGTGTGTGTGTGTGTGTGTGTGTGTGTAACAAGTCAAGCAATAGACAAAGTAAAACCATCTAATTTGGAACAGCACTGGTCCAGAGTGACTGCTGGAGTCAGTGGAGTTCCTCCTTTTCATCTACTGCCTTCACAGCTTCTAAACCAGACTGGACAGAAAATAGAGGGTAATTTCTTTTATAATATTTCAACTCCCTGAAAGAAACAAGTAGGGGTGACAGATGCTTCTAACTGGTTTCTGCCTTGGAAAACCATCTCATCAGAATTTTGAGAATCTTATTACCATACATAGCATGCAAAAGCACATAAACGACATTATGTTGTCAAACGTGAATAGAGTTGGTGGGGCTAAGGTAACCAAGTCATGAAACAACATGACACATCAAGAAGATACTGTGCAAAAAAGTGCTGAGATGTTTAGTAGTATTTCCCTGCAAATCAGACTTCCTTGGCTGCATCATAGCCAAGCCAATATACATTAAAAAAAACAAACAAAAAAACAAACCAAAAAACCAAACCAGCAAACAAAAACCCAAAACCAAACAAAACCAAAACAAACAAAACCCAAAACAAAAACAAAACCACAAAAACAAGGCAGTGCTCTGACATAGGTTCAGCTGACACCCCTCACACTGAATCCAATGCCAAATTTTTCCCATGTTTGTCTTAAAAGAGCAAAATGCTTCTTCCTGTGTATAACAGGTTCTGCATGGGTCTTAAAAAAATATAGAGCTACAAATAATATGTATCTGACCACTGACTGTCCATAACATGGGGGAGAGCTCTCCAAACTGATATCCATTACTCCTTAGGATGTTGGGTGTGATTTTTGAATAAATGATGCAATGACAAGTAATTGTTCAGCACAACTTTCCTTTCTCTGTGGTATGCCTGCAGTGCCTATACACTAAAGAGGAAATAAGTAGCATTTGCACAAGCTGCTCTGATAACTGATCAGGCCAGGCACTTTCCTGCTCCATAAGTCACAGGCAACCTGTGCATAAATTACCATCATCAGGAGTAGGCAGGCTGCCCTTTTCCTCTTCACTGGGTGCAAGGAAAATTTGGTGGTAAGAAGCCAGCTTTGGTTTTGCATCCATTCCAAACCCTTCTGAACAGCTGTGACAAAGGAGAGGAAAAAAAAAAAAGAGAGATGAGGAAATCAGACTTAGAACAACCAACCTGAGGACAGTGAGAAAAACTATAGGTCTGTCTATACACTCAGTCCATTGATCCATTTAGATCAGTATCCAGGCACAAGGGCTCACAGGAAGTGGGAATAAAACCACTGCTGGTCTGGTTTTCAAGGAGTCATCAAGGTCCTACAGGACACTGCTGCACATGCCTTGTCCCTGCACTTGTATCTACCACTTATCTCAATTAGCTAAAACACAGAGCTGCATTGATGTGGCCAGTCCCCATGCAGCTTCCTAGCACCTCCCCTGGGCATTTTGCATGTACTGTATGGCAAAGCTCCCATTTTTATGTCTGATTTTCTTTTAACTAGCACAATTCCAATTCCCTGGATTTGCCATGTTTGGCTTTTGGATAACAAACACTTCTGTAATTACTTTTTAAAAAATTTATTCTGTTCTTACTACATACAAGCAAGAGTTTTTGGCCTGGAAATTATTATCTGACTGGAATAAGAACAATCAAGAAAAGACCTCAGGAAGTGCAAATCATTTTTCACATGATACTGTATTTATGGATTCAATTCAGACCATCTAAGTGGTACAGAAGGTTTTCATTGAAATGAGAAACATTATTATTGTGAATAAAGCATTGGCCAATATTTGCCTTTTTTCACAAAACAAAGTTTCCAAACTAACTCCCTCACTTACATTAGCAAGAGTACGTCTGGTATATCATCTGTAAGAAGAGCAAACGCAGCAGGTATGGATGTTCTAGTCCTACCCAAGTCAATGGCAAAACTCCCAAATTCAGTATAACCAAGACTTTGCAGCTGAAATCCAAGTAACAATAACAAAGATTCACAAGATCCATGTTATGTATGTTTTAAATATACCCACACACAAATAGCTGCTGAATCAGAAAAAAACACCTCATTAAATCAGCCCATGTAGATGTCTCACATAATGGCCACCTCCATGCTTGTGGAGTGATTTTAGCCCACATCCCAGGAAGATTTCCAAATTCTCATTTTCCTGATGGGCTTGTGAGCCAATTACTACTCTAAAGTGAGGAGGCTGCTGGAAATGCTGACTTCCACCTCAACCTCAGCTTCTAGTGATTTTCCAAAATGGATATTGCCCAAGTTCTGTGAAATCTCTCCCTCTGCACCCACTCCTGTAAACACAGCACAGAGATGTAAACAAACATTATAATGAGATGAACATTTGTACCTGCCCGAGTTCAGCTGGCAAAGGCAGTACATCAGGCAGATGACAAAATTATTATTTGAGTTATAAGTTGCAAAAATAATGTCCCAGTGCTCCTGCAGGACGTTGAGAGTGTTCAGGACATTAAACTGGTCAGGTAGTGATTGTTGTGGTCTGGATAGGCAGTATAGGATGGCTCTGTTTAAACAGCTGTACAGGGCACTGAGGAAAACTTCCTTTTGAGAAACTGAGCTTTCTAAGACCTGTGAAAACAAAACAGCAGAGTACTTGTCTTGCTCAAAGAACTCTCTCCCCAAGGGTCCACAACTCCCACTTCATTTAAGCTGTTGCAAATTTATTTCAGCAAAATTCCCCATAACTATGTGCTAGATACAAATTCAATTTTTCTGTATTTCTGCTGAAGACCCCACAATTGTGGAAGAGATTAATTTATTCCTGTTCAGCAACCTGTACACAGTCAATAGACAGTGGCCCAAGTGTGGCACAAAACTATCCCTCCTTTATGCTGCACCGTCTCTCTCAAAATGTCATATAAATCTGTTATGTGTTCATGCAGGAAACCAGGAATAATAACAGTCACCAAATGGATTACAGCCATGTTCCTAAGAACTGCAGTACCACAATCTCAGTGTGAAACAGAACATTACAACATGTTGATAACAGCTAAAAAAAAAAAACAAAAAAATCATGTGACTCACCCACATAATCTGTTTGGCAATGAAGATTAGGATTTGCCTGGGGTCAGCAGCAAACATTCTACTGCTCAGCTTCTCAACCAACTTCTGAACAAAGTAAGGAATATTCATCATGGATACAGGTGCAGCTGATTCTGAAGCACCATGAGGATCACTGTTCTCTGGAGAGGATACAAAAGAGTTTATTATTCCATAACAACCTGAAATGAAAAAAAAAAAAAACGAGATTTAAGGTTACCAGAGCTGAGAAGGACCAATCTTACACCATGTCTCAGCTGACAAAAACACCTTACTCAGACTGGATGTGACAGCTCCACCTTAAGAATGGGCTCAGTCTCACTACCATAATATAATGAAGGACCTGTCCAACTAATGATTCAGAAAGGAGAGCAGCAACAACTAAGTTATTCAGGTTGTTTCCAGGAGCACTCAAGGATGAACCTAGGTTTCTAAGTATTTCTTTTTTAATATTCAGAATCTGTTCTCAAAAAGAGAGAAACAGATTATAAAACCACAATAATTTATGCAAACTGGCCTACAGCAAGAAAGAATGGACAGTCCAGCCTGCTGAGTTGGACTGTTCTGGTTATTGTTTACAAACCTTTCCAGTAATAACACCAACATGATAAATATCAGCTAGTTAATGATCTGATTCTCACCACTGACCTCTTGGTCTTGTTTTCCCCTCGCCTTGGCTGGTAACATGGAAGACATCCATAGCAGACAGCAAAACTTTTGTCTGAAAATGTCTCTTCTGCTCACTGGTGGCATCTTCTGGAAAAGCCTATATAGTGACAGTATCCTTATTAGTACAGAAGGAAAACAAACAGCAAATCAGCCTCAAAGTCACTTTCAGAAAGAGTGCACGTGTGGACAGCTACTGGACAGCAGATGAGATAGCAAAACTTCATACCCGAGATGGAAAAGCAAGACATCTTACATAGGACTACACCATCTAGCTGGTAGCAGCACACTTGCCCTCTGCAGACTGAACAGAAACAAGGCTTTTCAAAGGACCATAATGTAGGTTCACAGGTGGTCCCCAAGAGGTCTTTTCCTCAGGGACATTCAGCTCCATTAGCAGGCTCAGGACACAAATAGTCAGAAAGCCACTCTCTGTTTTAACTATACCAAATCTTGGGATGTTACTTCAGGGAATTGTTGCTCCACAAGATGATTTAACTTGACAGTTGCAGTCAAACTTATGTTCACTACTATTTGTATTACTAAACTAAGTCTGCATCAGAACTCGCATCTGGAACACTTGGACTATTGACAAATAGAAGCTTCAGTTCCAAACTGTCATTCTCCCTTTCTTCAGTCTACTCCAACTCTTTTGATTCCTTTGAGTGGTTGAAATCCATAATCCAGACTCAGCTGCTACAGCTTGTATTAATCTGTACTTAGAGTAGAGACTGGGATTTTTGTTTATTTGAGAATTGAGATTTTGTTATCTCAAAAATCAGTATACAGGGTGCTCCATGTGAAATTTTCTATTCTCAACAAATTCAAGGGCTGTTCTAATGACAAGCAGGTATTACTAAGGGATTTTTTTCATGCCTTTCTTCAATATTAAACATGGCCTAAAAGATGTCTTTTCTGTTTTCTAGAGGCAGCATTTTCTTAGTTCACATTAATGCAGAGAAGGCAGAAGAATCCTTTCCTCACTGTTCACACTTTTTTTCCAAGGTCACTACCAGGATACATCCTGTCCTTCCACCCTCAGTGCAAGGCGAGCAGCAAAGTCTGATAAGACAAACCTCAAGAAGCAGTACAAGTGGATGCCCTTGTTTGTTTGCTGGGACCTTGAGAAGACTGTCCATCAAGAGAACTCGCACAAAATCCCATACTTGTTTCTTGGCAGGGTGTGGTAGGAGTGGGAGAGAGGAGGGATCAACACAGCCTTTCCCTTCAGCAATGGATGGACCATCAGGAGTCAAAAGGTCTTCAGACCCTCCCTGTGGAAGTAGATAGCAATACATTCTAACTCATAGTCTCTTTTAATTTGGTGATTTTGTTTTTGTTTGTTTGTTGTTTTTGTTTGTTTGTGTTTTTGTGGTTTTTTTGTTAGTGTGTTGTGTTTTTTGTTTGTTTGGGGTTTTTTTGTTTTGTTTTGTTGTTGTTGTTGGTTTTGGGTTCCACCACCCCCCCCCCAGCCTCCTAGTGACCTGTATGCAATCTGAAGAGCTTGTGCTGGGTCATATACACATACCTTGGGTGGTCCTGAATTAAAAGCAACCATAGCCAAAGTTTTCAAGAAGTCAGGACAGTACCACATGGGGTCCTGAGTATAACTGTGATAGATCAAGCACAGAAACTGGATAACATTCTCTGGATAGGCAATCTCCCAGGAAGCTTCTGCATCTGCAAAAGGCTGAACATAAACAGATGTGCATCTGGTCAAGGCAGAATTCCTCTCGTTCTTATAAGCTTATCTTTGTTCCTCTTTAGGTATTCTGAAGCCATGGCCACAGAGAAATGAGGCAAGGCACGGACAGCCAGCTCCCGCCTTGAAGACTGAAGATACACCCAACCAGAAAGGTGATACATCATCATCAAGAATGAAAAAAAATTTAGTACTTCTGTATGTAAGATCAGTCCCTGCATCCAAAACTTCTTAAACATGAGCCCATCACATCATCTGCTACATAAGCAGGGCAATAGCTGTTCTGACCCTTCAAAGTCTGTGCTCACTGTTACGTTCAATCCTTTCCTGTGAGGGCAGAGGAGGACTAGGGATTACAGGTAAAGGCCACCACTGACATCTGTCACACTTGGGCAGTTAATTCCATCATTTGCACTGCACTGTCCTTGCAACAAAAAACACTTGCCTTGTCCACAGTGACTCTAACCATTTCCAGCAGTAAAACAGCTGCTTCTGCACACAAACCGATTTTGAGGACATTCTCTGCAAGGTGGTGCTGCAAGATCCACTGCAACATAGACTCAAGATCTTTCTACACAGGAGGAAAAATATTTCATTAAGAGATGGGAATTATCCATAATACATCAAGAAAAATGCCTGCTGTCTTCACATCAGAAAAAAACAACATATCTTCACTTCCAGCAACTCCTCCCTTTTCTATTATGCAACATTCAACATCTCCATGAACAAGTTTGTTCCAAACACAGTTTTTGTTAAAGTTAACTTACTTAACTTTTAAAATATGAATTACTTATTTTTATTATCACAAAACCCAAGTATGATTAATTTGCCTGAGAATCCCCTCATGAAAAAGGCAAAAAATCCCAAAGTAGTAAAACAATATCAGCTTCAGATGCTTGTCTGCTATTTTTTTCATACCTTGATTGCTTCAGGTGGTTCAGACTGTGGAGTTGCCAGAAAGAGCTCTGCGACAAGCAAGTAGATCTCAGGGATGTGGACATGATCAGTCAGACATCTTTGCAACACAGAAAACCCAAAAATCAAGAAGTAGCCATTGTCAGGTAATGGAGGATGAGTTTTTAAATTATCTTTAAAGGAAAAGAAAAAGAAAGTGTCTGAAAATAAATGTTATATCAGAGGAAGGATTACTGACACAACTTTGTCCTCATTTGTCTCTGTCCCAGGCCACTCAGTAGTCTGCAAGGCTGCAATATCAACAGTTTAAAAAACTTCCTCAGACTAACAGATAACAATTTTTCCCACTATCACTTTTGTTACAGGAGATTCTCCCTGAATTATTCTTGCTTTCTCCTTCCTTTCTCAGAACCATAGGTCTAATTATAAAAAAGCAAGCTGAAAAAAAAAATCTTAAACAGAAGGTTTCGGAGCCCAAGCTGACATCTGAACACCTCACAAGCTTACCAATTAATCTAGTTTAGTCCAATACAAAATGTCCCCTCTGCCTGCAAGTGTTACACAGAATTGCAGGCGAGCAGCAGTGCTTTCTACTCTTGAGCACAGAAATGGACAAGCTTGACCTAGAAAGTAATTTCAATTCTTGGTCTACTGAGATCAGTGGGCATTCACCTGTCATGTACTTCAATGATCTTCTATCACTGAGCTGGATCAAGGCTGTGTTTTGGGAACATTAAATCAATACATACCCGTTAGAATATTCAACCCCGCAGAGCTGTTTTCCAGCCAGCGCCCAGCCACTAGCCCCTCCTTGAATCTGTTCAGCAGCAAACGATTGTGGAGGAAGCACAGCAGCAGCTTGATTCCTAGCACAACTGTGCTGGAGTGCAGGTAGCTCTGTGTGAACAGCAGAAACCAGTCTGGCCCCAGTGCCAAAAATGTCTTTTCTTTTTCCCTAGGACAAACAGGTAGATGAAAATACATGGAAAGAGACATGACAGAAGGGAGACAGGAAATATTAGAGAGAGGAAATATTATTTAAAATTATCTCTAAGTGATTTAAAGCCTCAAGTTTCTCGAAAAAACCACAACACAGAATCACAAAAATTTAACAACACACTCATCCACACAGCTGAAGTCACTTAATTCCTGCTACATCCAGCCTTATAGTACTGCCAAACCAGGAAGTTAATTAACATGAAGCTCCTTCTGAGAGTGTGTAGCAGTAACTAAGGCAAACTACATCACAGACTGGATCTTATAACTCATGAATTTTAAAATTACCATCTAAATTTTGAATTACAATTTGTGTTCTCTAACAAAAATGCAGTTAGAGCAGCCACCACTATGAAACCCTCCTTCCAGTTATAAAAGAGAACTGTAGTAATGGCATGCTCATGGTTACAACAGAGGTGCAAGTCATCCCACATTAGACTGAATTGATTTTCAAAGACAGCTGGGATTTCTTCAACCCTTGCAATGCAGAAAAAAACCCCATCAATATCCAAGTTCCTCCTTCACAATATTTTCTGAAAACATAAAACTTTTCCAAATTCACAGGTGTGTGAATGCCAGATAAATCCCTGAGGAAAAAGTAGCTCTGAATCCCACCTGCTCTAACTATTTAGTTGAGATTCCAATATTATCAGTGTGTTTTAGTTCTGGTCAAGCACCAGCAAGAAGAAAACTCCAGAAGACAGACACTTGCCTACACCTTCCTGTTCTACTTACTCAGAGGACAGATGAAGTTTGTCTGAGCGCATAACATCTAACAGCATCTTCAGTAACTGGTTTCGAAGCCAGATTGTCTTTCCAGATGTTTGGCTTAAGGCTACAAATATCAGAAAGTAATAGAGTAATGAAGAGACAAAACACATGTTCCGTTGCTGTGATGAACAACTTTGTTTGCACCAAATTAGCCCAGTGGAAGTACTTCTATCAGGTTTTTTGTAGAGTGAAAAGATGCAGACATCAAATTGTAGACATGAGAGTTCTTGATAACATCAAAACCAACCAGTTCTTATATTGTCAAAGACTTCTCTTTAGAGTTATTTAAAACTCATTCAGACCACATGTTCAACAGGAAGTAATCACAGGTTAACTAGAAAGGGAAATCTAAACAGGCACTCTGACTTGTATTGTCTAGATGTGATGTCTAGATATAAAAACTACAGTTATCAGCATCTCCCTAATATGATCTATGGTTTAGAGGTCCGATAGCCAATACAACTGAAAGATCGCAATGAAAGAGCCAACTAACAGGATGTTCCACCATGTGAACCTGAAAAATACACATTTTCAAAGGTGCTGAGCTCTACATTATTATTATTTGCTACAACTGTAAGTGTAGCAAAATGTTCACAGAATCCAAAATCCAGTGAAACTTTATTCCTTGAAACAGCCTAGTAGGTTAGTTTGGGGACAATTTCAATTTAATGTCCTTCCTCTCTGTGTGTATCTGAAATACATCATGCAGGCTCTGAACAAGGCAGTCAAAGTACTGCTGGCCTATTAGCAGAGAAGAGAGCAAAAGGGTCACCTCAGTGCAGCCTGCTCCTTTCCATATGAAGTAGTTTGATTTGTGGTTCATCCTGCCCCAGGAGGCAGAAGCACTGTGTTGCTTTAATGGTTCATAAGGCCCCAGGGAAGTAGGGAAGTATTGTAGCTATCTATGACAACACAAGTCAGGTAAGGTAGTTCCTTACCCTCACTGGGTATCTCAGACACACTATCCAGGAAAATCTGATTTTCATCCACAGAAGAAGGTTTCAAGGTGTAAACAAGGAACAATCCAATCCTTGAAGAGAAGGAAGAAAGCCGTTTGGGTCAGGAAAAAGACATTCATTTAATCTATGATATTCTAAGAAAAATGCTCATTCACACTCCTTACAACATGGCAAATTTGATATACTAAATCCACTAGTTTCACCTGTTTGAAAAAAGAAAAGGCTAACTCATACAAGCCCAGAGTAGGAACATACATGCAGGTAACATACATCCAGGAACGTACATCAACAAAAGAGCTGACAAGCAGTAAGTTCGCATGCTATCTTACTGTACAGCTATCTGAGCTTCTCCTACCCTTCAACAGAGCTAAAGAGTCCCTGCAGAGACCACAGGTTTGACATACAACTCTGTTTCTACATTTTATTAAAAGTAGAGCTTCACAAACAGAGCTGCCATCTGTGAGGTGCATTTGCCTGGAGCTAGGTGGCTGTAGACAGCACAGTGTGGACCTTCCTCAGTTTGTAGGCTTTAGGCCAATACAATTTGTCTGGAAATATAAAATGAAGCAGTGCTTACATCATCCTGTGAAGAACAAACTAGGATTTAAATTCTCGGCTTTATGAAATCTCAAATAACATAACTGATAGAAATGCAAGAACAAAAGGATTATTACTGGGATATAAGCCAAACTAACAGGAATAGGCAGGTAGTTCATTGGGGTCAAGTTGTAATAATATAGTGATACTTTAGGGGCAAGGCTTTAATGAAACAAAATATTAAGTACAGACTGAGTAGTCACAGTCATACATACAGAACCATTTGTGCCACCATTGTAAAGGTCATCAGTCAACCCTGTTGGACTGAATGAAGGCAGGAAAATGTTTTTCATCAGAGGATCCTGCAGTTTCCAAATATGTGGAGTCTGTCAAAAATGAGGTGAGGGAAGCTCTACTACCAAGCTCCTTCCAACACTAGCAGGGGTACAACTAATCAATAATCTGAGGAAAAGCTATAGACCTGAAGGTTACCTGAGAACATCCCTTGTATTAAAGTATCCTTGCAACAGAAGGGAAAGAATAGTGCAGGCCACAGTGATCTTGGAGTTACTGATTTCAGGATCATTGAAAAGAAAAACAATCTTGGGCACCATTTGCACCCGGTAGGCAATTGCAGCATTCTGAGGTCCATCTCTGTAAAAAAAACCCACAGGCATTATTGAAAGCTTTTACTGGAAAGAACAAAATTTGCTGAGTTTCAGCCAGAAGGATTCTGGAGTTGCACTGATACTTTGTAAATTTGGCTTCTAATGTTGCCTCAACAACATTTCAGACACTGTCAGACAAATTGAACGTGTATCAGTGATGGAGATCAGAAGACTATATTGTGTGTTCTACCCTTTTCCTCTGCCTTCTCCCCCAGAAACTGCTGCATTTCAACGAGTTCAAAGAAAATGTTATTGAATTCTCAAGCAGTGAGTTGGTGGTAATAAATGCTATTCCTGTAAAACTCACCAGGGGACACCAGACAGCTCTGCACAGGGTTTTCTATTACCAAAAAGCAGGAATCTAGCTTTACTCAGCCCATCTGCCATGTCATGTCTCTTTAGACACATTTAACTCTAGTCCAGATGATTAAGGAAGTATAACTGTTATAAGAAAGTATTTCTGTGTTGTGTTTTGACTTTAGGTGAAACTTCAATTACATTAAAAAAATTATTTTATACTCAATTCAAACATTCATGTTTCCCCTCCCCAGTGCACATTTAAACTGTCATTGTACAGCAGTAGTTCCCAATTAACCAGGTCATCAGGCATCTTTGGCCAGTCTGGCCTCATAGTCTTGTCAGGGGCTTATTAAATCACTAACTCCAGGCTTGAAAGAGAAATGGGGAAATGATGCACTCCCAGACTGCACTGATTCCAACTGGAACTGGATGCTTCATATGCACCTCACAGTTCCAGCTTCAGATTACCGATGAGCTTGTCCCACAGGTTTCTGAGTCAAACATTAATTTGTGTACCTGGAAGACTGTAAGATCTCCACAAGATGGGAAAGAAGAGCAAGGTCAAGATTTTCTGGTGCCTTCATCCAAAGCTGAAAGACAAATGAAAGTAGAGGGTTTACTCCTCTGCTAAGCTGAGAGGACAGTACCCATGGCAGAGAAACAGTTAAAGAAGTTAGTAGTTCAAGAGAGACAATATCAAACTCAGTGATTCTGCAACACAACCTACAGGAATAGGGAAATCCCTGCCAGTGTGGGGAGTTGTTGCTCCCAAGCAGGCCCTCCAGGAGTGTTCCTGCAGACTTGGGGAGCTACCATCCCCCTAGATGAGCCATAGTGTGGAAAAGCACAATACACAACCCCCTCCCAAATATGGGATGCAGGAGGTGCTATGAACAAACCGAACCTCATACTATAAAGCCATCTTTAATACAGCCAAACCCATAAAGTAAGTTTTACCTCGAAGTTGCAGAGAACATACTGGAATGCACTGTAATTCTTGACGAGGGAAGACTCAAAGCCAAGTTCAGCTGTGCCCACTAGGGAGAACATTAACTGTAAAATCCTGTTGTTTAACAGCTTTGTCTTCCTCTTCAATAGATAAGTCAGCAACTGAAAAAAAAAAGACTAAATAAATATCTACCAAGTATATATCTGTATTTACAAACTAATACAACACTATTTTTAAATTCAAGACAAACACAGTTTGCTCAGCTGCAGTAGCCATGCATGCATGCATTTTGCATAAGCATCATGAAGAAAGTGGAGATTTCGGTCCAGACATAAAATTTCATGCAGTAAGTGAATGGGTAAGTTTTTGAAGGAGCTCTGTGGCATTGAACAGGAGCAAAATACATGTCATATTATGTTGAGTGGAATTTACAAAAAGGAACATACAAACATAACTGTAAATAACTACAGTTGGTCATCTATGCTATTACTCATGGATGTACTCTTTTTGCTTGCAAATTGTGTTAATTTAAAAATTTTAATGCTGATCTGTCCAAATGAAAGACATTTGTGAAATACTAACAGTTTCACAACTAAGCCTGCTTCTGATTATCCAATGATTTCCTAATACCGAGGGAAGAACATTCAAAAAGCCACTACATTTTGAACAAGTTGGGAGCAATAGACATGAATTTAAAAATACATATGAGGACACATTAGTTGCATGTTAAAAAAAAAGCTTCAGACCTGAAAAAAAACAAAAGCACTTCATTGCAATATGATGATCCATCACATGGAGAGAATACTATTTAGCACAAAGTCAAAAGGAACAGCTCATACAAAAATGTAGAGGCTGGCATTCACCTACAAGAAAGGACTGAGCAAGGAATATCTAAGTAGAATAAATATATTCATATAAGTCATGATCAATACATGAACAATTTGCCAACTGGGAAGATGGAAAGTTTATTATAAATAATTCCTGAAGCTCTAGTGTTAAGTCTTGTTTGAAACATTCTATCTTTTCTTCCCTATTCCCTAAGAGTTCTCTGCTTAGTTTACACAGCATAAAGTAAATGATACTAAGCTGAAACATCATACTTGAGTCTCAGTCCAACCAATATCATATGTAGAGAGTTTACATGAAACCAAAATGTTTAATCTATACAGATTTCAGGTTTGAAAGACTAATTTGGGACAGAACTAATCAATGAAATTCAGAATTATTTATATCAGCCCAGTTCCTAGTACACAGTGAAGACTGAGACAATGACATTCATTGTCAGCCTTAAATTTGGCAGTCTGTAAAGAGGATCTTAGGCTGTATGAGCAAAGGGGAAGAAGAAAATCTGTCTGAGAAACAGTCTTCTGTGGAGGGATCACATGTGTTGGTAAAGGGTGGATCAGTCATAAATTTGCTGCACTGACTTATTTAGTTTATTAGATCATATCTGGTCAAGAGATCATATGAGGTCATATCTGTCCTCATCTTCCAATCAGCAGATATACTGTTGTAAAGGATCCCAGAGATAGTAAGCACAGGATAGAGGAGTGTCCTATATCCATCCCTCAGAAATCTCATAACTTAAAAAATTCCAACCACAAGTGCCTATAGCCAGGATATGTTTGGTTCATTGCCATTGATAAGTTTGGACATAAAGTCCTCCACAGGAAAGACTACAACCAGAAAGAGTGAACAAAAGCTTTTACCTGGTATCCATGCATGTGTCCCATCAGTTTTTCACTCAACGAGCTACTGTTCAGGATGGAGTTCAGGACTTTGACAGCTGCATACATGGTGTGGTCGTCACGGGCCATAGCAATGAGACCCAGGAGAATGGCAGGGCCTCCAATAAAGTTCAGGCTGGTAGCTGCTGGAGAGGACTGGAACACTCTTACCCCTAGGAAATTGCAGTGTTACTTTACCAAGAAATTATATGGACTAAATCTGTTATTAGACAGAGAAAAGCTCCACTCTTTAAAAAGTATTAAACATTAAGACATAGTGCATTTACCATATTGGCCCACAGCAACTGACCCAATAGTCCGCAAGGAACCTGAGAGGTGTCCAGCAATATTCTTAGCTAGGAATATTGGAGTTGTACTGTCCCGAGAGTTAATCCCAATCTAAAACAGATAAAAGACGTTCTAAGAAAAGCTTTGCTAGTACTGGGGACACAAAA
This sequence comes from Formicarius rufipectus, assembly GCA_013399695.1. NCBI lineage: Eukaryota > Metazoa > Chordata > Aves > Passeriformes > Formicariidae > Formicarius > Formicarius rufipectus. The sequence continues at coordinate 422,199 of VXAU01004320.1, read as the reverse complement.
AGCAACAAACACATGCTCTAATACTTCAAATTATTTTATTACTTTTAGACTGAGAACCACTTGTTGGATTTTTTTTTTTTGATTGTTAGCACAAACATTCACGCATCTACAGTATCCCACAACCCTGTTACTTTCACATGTCAGTGGACCTAGCGTGAGNTTAGACTGAGAACCACTTGTTGGATTTTTTTTTTTTTTATGGTTAGCACAAACATTCACCCATCTACAGTATCCCACAACCCCATTAGTTTCACATGTCAGTGGACCTAGCATGAACAAGAAAAATAGAATAACATGTCAAAAGTCTTGTGAAGTCCTTAAGAAAACAGACTAGTACAAATTATCTAAGACCTAAAAATTATGGCTTCTTTTCCTGTTTTAGGCAATGCTTTTCATATTTTGTTCACACTGTCCAATATATTCCTCTCCACAGTTGAAAATTAACCCATGAGTAGAATGAAGTTAATGAAAGGGAAGAGAAGTTTAAAAAAAACAAACAAACAAACAAAAACAAACGAACCCACAAAAAACCCAAAACCAAACAAAACCCCAAACAAACCACTGGAGGTACACAACTAAGACAAAGTCACAAACTTTATGAAACTTATCAGAAACAAGAGAAAACTTGTTTAAGACAAGAGAAATTTGTGACCTCTTTGGCAATCAGCCGGCCATCCACTTCATTGTAGCAGCCCTTTATATCTTGGACTGTAGTGAGAGTTGAGCACACAGCATTGATTCCAAAAGAAATCTTCTCTTCTGCCACCAGAGGTGCAGTATTGTGATCACTGTACTGATCCTCACCTAAAACAAGACAATGAACATCTGAAGGAACTTTGCATGCTCAATGTGCATGACAGGAAAGAGGCACAAGATAAATAACTGGAGAAAACTGAAGTTTAGAAAATAATTTTATTTTATCTTAACTATAATCAGAAAAAAGTCCTCACCCTTTGCAACACAGTCCATGGCAGCTTACCAGCATAAGCACCAAGAGTAGATGTGCTTGGTCATATCCTCTGGTTATTGCTTTGTCTTAGATTCTACATCCTGTCGCAGTGTCGCATGAAACTCAGAAAAGACCTTTCTCTGTCTACACACTATAAACAAAATTTCTGGACATTGAAAACATTTCAGAGGCCTTCCACTTTACTGGGAGCTTTATCAGGGTTTGTAAGAGCAAGGATTTACATGGAAGGGGGACAGAGGCAAAACTTCAGAGCTACCAACTCACAATATGTGGGAAGCTTCTGAGAAGTAGTACCAGCACTTTGATGACTATATGAAATTCTCATATGCATTTCTTTAAAGAATTTTCTATTCCTGATCACATTTCAAAGAACTATATGTACTGTTATTAAAAAAAAATTCAATCATATTTTTGGCAATTTTATAGACTGGAAAAACAGTTGACTTGTGAAACTGTTTACCAGTGCTGGTGACACAGCCCTTTTAGGCAAAATAATTAGTACATAATCCACATGAATATTATCTATAAGCAGACGCCCCAAGAATGTGTCATCTACTTCCCTTCCAGCAGGACATGTTCTGTGGCTAAGCCTCACCATAACTGCTGTTGATTAGTGGGAAGCTATGAAATAGTGGTACAAGAGGACAACACTGATGAAACAGTTCACACTGTTGTTCATAAGGTCATAGATCTATTTTAAGCAATAAACCATAGTATTTTGAGGTGTTGTGCTGAAGCTTTTTTAAAGTCCAAATTTCCATTTGAAATTTCAAAGCTCCTTTAGGTCCTTTGATGGAATCAGAAGAGTGGGGGAAGAGAGAGAGATCATTTTACAGTTATGAGATCACATGTTGCTTTGTGATTTCCTTGCACTAGCACAACTCTGGAATCAGACGGCCACAATCCATGATTAGTACTGAAGTCCACCTGTGAAAAACTGTGCAGAGAATAAGCACCCCAGACTTCATAAAGACTCGGTGCTTCAAAAATCACACCCTTCTGACTTCTACTGGCAACGTTTTTATTTTAGAGCTGTACTTTCAACAAACCTCTCCCCATGCTTGACTTGCTGATTTTTTGTGTGTAGATAGACAGCATTCAGAAGGAGTACTTTCAGACAGTCTTTGCTTTGTTTTAGGCTGTAGCATTACCAGGTAAGATTATTCTGCTTTCACATGAGAATTGACTAACCCATGTCATCCCAAGCTCTAGTATGGAAGTGAGTGCACTACTTGTTGAACAAATAGTAATCAATAACTGAAATGTTGTGTCTACCTGTTTAATAATTAAAGCTAACAATACACTTTAGTTAAAAAGCCTCTTCATTAAGTGGTATGCAACTTATTCCCCTAACCTTCTTTCCCTTGTTCTCTCTCAGACTCTGCAGGCATTTGCAGTTCAACTTGATACTTCTTTTTCTGCTGTGGGTTTTGGGTTTGGTTTTTTTTGTATTTTATGGTGTGGGTTTTTGGTTTAGTTTTGATTGGGTTTTTGTGTGGCACTGCAAATGCAGAATGTCTCAGTTAAAGCTGACGCTTTAAGGTTTGTCCAACGGAAATCACAGTCTTGCATCTTCAGCATTTACTCTTGATCTCTGTGCTGCTTGATTCCTGTCCTTTTTCTGCACCATTCATAGTATGCCACAACATCCTCACGTATCTTGCTACAATCTTGTACAACACAGTAATGCAGTTTTAGAAGGCTTTTAGAATGAACTCTAGACACAGTTGGAACACTAATAGCAGAATATAAGAATAAAAAGAGCATTCACCCTGATGAACAAACAGTGGTAGATATGATAATTATCCCATACCTCGAAACTGTACTGCTTGGAAATTGCTACAGTACTGTGGGCCAAGCTTAATAATGACCTCCATGGTTTCCACAGAAATGGCTTCTTCAAACAAGTATGTAGGGCCAAGGCGCCAGGTCAAGGAGGACTTCTGTTTCCAAATTCGAGGAGTAGCTATGTACCCATAGACATCAATAAAGGAAGATGGTTCCATGGAATTGCAGCAACCTGGTAAGGGCTGGAGATACTGCATCTGCAACAGAGGAAGAATTCACTGAGAGGACCCAATACACTCAGGGTGGCCTAGGGTCCTGTCCCTGTAAGGTACTGCCTGCTGCCCCTTTGCTCTCCAAAGTCTCAGTCAGCTGTGCAACACAATTAACAGCTACTGCTTAGAATCTGAACTTTGAGAAGAATGGTAAACATTAACATTTTGGAATGTTTAAGTCTAATTTTTGTTCAAAAAAACAGAGCCAAAATACTTTCAAGTATTAGCAAAGAAAATCCTATCGTCCCCAGACTTATTTTCCTGTTCTAAATTAGACTGGCTTTCAAGACAAAAAGTTACAGATCACTGTTGTACTGGCACCTACAGAATAAACAGTTTTTGAGGAGTGTAGAGTGTTCAAATGCACCAGTTAGCTCCAGGGAAGCTAATATAATTTAGGAAAGAGTGCCATTTATTTATTTTTGGTATCAAAAAAAAAGGATTCAGCCTCCTAAATTTAGTCTTTTATTTTATTTAAATGTAGATAGCTCTAATAGTAAGTAGTAAACATTTTTGGTAGAGAGAAATTACTGTTCTTCAGGACTTAGCCCTGCCTTTAATAATTTGCTGTTAGGATGAGAGACTCCTGGCATTTACTGATATCTGACTAATGAGATGTAGAAGACAGAGCTGGTCAATATTAAGTGGCAGGACTTGATACTCGAGTGAACAAATATTAGACCTGATGCAACACAGTAACACCCACCCCCAACCTCAGCTTTGCCAACAAAAAATAGCCTTTGGTATTGTTGACAAACTTTGTGTATTTCTAACTTCTTAGGCAGTCTTTTCTTCACTGTACCTATAAAGATGAAGACTTGCATCATGTCAGAGACCCCAGCACTGGGACAATCTTTCATTTACTAAAGGTTTCTTTTATTTATAGGAGCTGTTTCACTCTATGTTAAACACATTTGCGGTGAATTCTTTAATCAAATGCAATGTTTAGGCCTAGTTTTACTGATGACTTTCAGTTTCATTTGAAGGAAGGCAAATTAAATTAAATTTTCATTCCTGAAGTGGATATAGGTCCCAAAAGGCATTTAGAAGACAGATCATTTTTCTCAAATCTTTCCCATATTATTTGGAATTAAACAGGTTGCACTTACAAGGGAAGTATAATATACACACAAAGTGAGCTTTGCTTGTGTGAAGATTGAATTGAAACAAGGGAACAAGAAGGAGACAAGGTTACAATTAATAAAAGGATACTATTAAAGAACACACCCAAAAAGCCACCACACCAACCACAGCTGCTATAAAAATAGGCTGCATTTTCAACAATGCCATCCTCCAGCATTCGAAATCCAAAAAATCAGACCTTAAATAATTTGAGATTAGCTTCAAAACCAGGAGCACAATAATATTGGTAATACAGACCAGATGCTATTCTCATTTATCCTGTAGATTATGAACCTTTCAGGTGCATTAGGATTGCTTTTTCGTGATCTTTCATGTAACCTGAGAACTGACTGCTATGCAACAAGATCACAACAAGTGGCACCTTAGGGCAAATACCAGTACACCAATGTTTGCAATGAACTCATGAGATGATCCCTCACACACCAAATAACTATCTCAGAAGGACATTTATCTGTTTCTGAATGCACAGTGTCAAGTGGGAAAAAGTTCACTGACTCACCAGCTGATTTTTCAATGCGTGTAACAGGAAAAGGACAGTTTGAAACACAACAGTGTGAGGTGCGTGAGGAAAACTCTTATCTTTAGATTCTTGCAAAGAGTCACAGAAGTTTATTTCTTTGAGACCTTTCCACTTTTCCAGACCTTTCTTCAAAATTAAAAAAGGGGAGATCCTACATAATTCATCACCTTTGTAGGTTTCAGCCTAAATCCAAGTCATCTTCAGTTTAAGGTTCCTTGGTCATACTTTAATATGATGTACTTTTCATAGCTGACAACTTCTGAAAATCCTGCATTTAAACTAATAGATCCTCAAAATCACTAGTGAACTCAGAAAATTTTAGCCTAAGAGTACAACTGAATTTCAGCAGCATAACCCTGAGCTACGTGCAACCTAGGCAACTCCAACTTTCAGGAGCATCATCACTCAAAAATTGCCCTGGTTATCTATGTGCTGAGAGAGAAGGAGGGGACTAGTTCAAAGAATCACTATAAGCTGAAAACATACTTCTGAAAAGCAGTACAAATAGACCCTGTTTGGTACCAATTTCTGACTCCACTCATGCTCAGCACTGTAGCACATGTCATATGCTAATCACCATGCTTTGAGTTTCTCAGATTAATACCAAAATGTTATAGATGCATTGGGAGAAAAAATGAAAAGCAATGCAAGGTGGAGACCTCTCAGGCATGAGATCTATGCAGAGAGCCTTTACCTTTTCAGAGCCAAGCATCTGACCATTTACATAAGCAGACACAATGCAGGTCTTCTTCGCTTCCTTAGCAACTGTCACTGTGAGATGATGCCACTGGCCAGTGACCAGCAGTTTACCACAGCCAAACTGGACTTGCCCTGGAAATGGGGAGGGATTTAGGACCTCGCCCTCAGGTTCCATAATATCTGTAACAGCAAAAACAGGGGTAAGTCAAAAGCTCTCACCTTCTGCCTCTGGAATGCAACTATCATGTGTGACAGAAATAACAAAACTCTCTATGGGTATAGTGTGATTTGGTGCTATTATGTGCAGTGTTTTAAAACATTCCCTGAAGGTCTATTACCAGGACCTGAGACTTGCACAGTGCCCAAGATCCCTCCAGAATACAACGTGCCACCCTCCCAAATAACTTCTAGTTGTCTCACTGCTGCAAAACTAGACTGAACTAGGACAAAGAACATATTCTCTAAGAGGAGAACCCCTCAGGATACTCACTGAGTTAACTGACACAGGGAAAAATTCCTAGCCAATTCATGAGATGATAAAAATATGTATTAATTTGTAGAAGTGGGATGGAATTTTTAACATCTAAGAGCACTCACAATGTCAGGTGTGCATGAAATAGTCCCAGCTACTATTCCCAGTCCATTCCCTACCTCCTCTGGAATATTCAGCCACCTTTACATTTGAAGTACTTACTGTACTCAGTCAGGAAAAAGAAATAAATATCAACAGGGAAAATTACTAACAGACAGGCATGATAGAAAACATTCTGAAAGTGAGGAAAGGAAATGAGTTGTTTCATTAAGGATCACTTCCCAAATCCTCAGTCCTGCTGTCCAAACCTACTGAGTGTCACATAGAACAGGCAGGGACCAGGTGGTTCAAGCCCAGTCTCCACAGCTGTGCTCAACAATGTAACTGACATTCAAAAGTTTTCCACAGAATATTGCAGGCCACAAAATAAATCCCAATACCTACAGCAAACTTAAAATTGAAACATGACCAAGAATTTCAATCACAACAGGCTGCAAGTGGAAAATAGAAGAAGTAAGTCTCATTAATATCCTGGGTACTTCAAAGAAGAGGAAATTTGTTAATGAAAAATTTCAGATAATCAGAAGACATTGCACTGCATCCCGACTGAAAAGAGTCTTACCAAGTGGCTGGAATTCGACTTCTTCTGTGGAAATGACCAAAGAAAGGTCCTGTGGGAAGAAGCTTACAGAAAGGCAAACAAATTCTTGCTCTGTTCTTGACATGTGCCTCACGAGTGTAAGGAAACGGAGTGGGTGACTGTTGTGCACCAAACCAAACTTGTTAACCAGAAACCAGCAGGAAAGTGTCAGGCCGCTCGAGGGAGGGAACATTCTGGTTCCTGTAGACAGAAAACAAAAAGGCAGCAAGGAAGTTGTTTTCCTTGTGCAGCCATTAGAAAACTGCTTTCTGTTTCATTTCTAGTCCAAACCACAGGAGAATCAACATTAGATTGAGGTTTAATTTCTGTTTTATTATCACTACCTGTATTCAATATCATAGAGACTGCACATACAAGTCTGTGCTCATGTATAAATGACCTAAAAGTGACCGATGAGAAATGCCTACTAGATCTCCATGCCATGAAGGACTGAGCCAGAAACAAGTTCTCAAATTTCACAAATATTCAGGAAGCAAAAAGGTACAGCCCTTTCACAGTCCACCCAACAGAGGATTTTGATGTTTAGGAGAGTCCCGTTCAGTGACAGCTCCAAATGCTTCATGGGAGATTATGCTAAAACCTAGTGGCTCTGATTTGTTAAGATTGTTTTCTTAGCAGCCTGTTTTAAATTTTTACTGCTAATGTTAATCTTAATTCATCGCACAATCAATCTGCACCTAATAGTGCATTTTGCTGACTAGTCCTAGTTACACAGTTCAGAGCTAGTTTGGGACACAGAGACAGAAATGTTTTGGAATGCACAGCTTATTTGCTGTCATTTCTTACAACTGTAGAATGTGTTCAGTGAGGCTGAAAAGTCAGTTCTTCCAGGAAGCTATAAGTGAGTCACAAAGTGCTTACCCATGCCAATTCCTCCCGAGACAGATTGGTCTGCACTGGGTCCCATAACAGTGGCCAAGGTAGGGAGGTATAGACACCTACAAAAGCAAGCATCCATTGATCAGAAATGTAAAACCATCCCTGAAAGTCACCAGTCACTTAATATTGCAGAATCATGGTAGTAAGGCAGAGAGCAGGCTATCAGCAATCAGACAGTAAGAAAATATGTTGGCAACATTACTGCAAGGAAGGCAGCAATAGGGCACAAAAATAGATTAACATGAAGAGAGAAGTGGACAGTTACTGTGCTCAGAGCAAGGGCTTGGAGACTGCAGAGCAGCTAAATCAAAAAGCCACAGCAACAGTACCCATAGCCTTCCATGGACATGTCAAACTCCACAAACGATGGAGCCAAAGCAGTGCTGTGTAACTGGAAGTTCCGAGGTGATGTCATGGAGATGAGACTCATTGCAGTCTGGAGTGCCCATGCAGATCCCTTAGACACCCAAGGAGAGTTGCTGACAGGCACAGCTGTCTGAGGATCAGTTTTATTGTCCACCATGTCCTCTTCTGAACCTACAAGATCAACAGAGTGCCTAACCGGATCAATGTCTGCAATGCTTTTTCCAGTCACAGATGTTGCCCATGTTCTGTTCATCACTGCTAAGAACAGCACTGCATGCTCTAGAAAAAAAACACATCCTCACCAGCCTACAGAAATCCTCAGCAACACAAAATATTGCACTGAAGGAATTTCAAAATGTGAGGCTGGTAGGAGAGATGAGCTCTACAGAAATGATAGCCATATTTTCTCCCCATGCATCTTCAGATAGATCCAGACTTCACTGCTGGTAAAAAAGGTCCCTGGCCCATTGGTTCCATTTTTCTTATACACAGATGATTCAATTCTACTATAACAGAATGGTTACAAGCAACATGTGGGAGAGGATTTGAAGAATGACTGCAAAGAACAGAAAACTCAAACTTGCACCACACTGTATCAGGTGTCTCATGGGCATGAGAAGAGTCTAAGCACCAAATACTATCACTGTAGCCTTTCACCTGCAAAATACATTAGAGCAGAGAAAGGACTTGGATGGAAAATAACCTGTATAAGCAAGATAGACTACTAGGATATCCTAGGGACACAAAAAGCAGTGCTCTGTGTTTATTCTATCTTTATTCTATTTGTAGATATAAATCTCAAGAAAAACACACTGCAAAAGACACTCCTCTTGATTTGTAGAATATTATTAGTATATTTACAGATTGCTTCCCTGTCTGGTCCAGCAAAGTCTGAATCTATAATCAGCATCTAACTTGAGCAAGATATTATATCATTTGATCTTTGATAACAATTAGATTATCTCTCAGTGTTGTTCAAATATCACCCAACCTGGGCAACACCCAGTTAAAAATTTCAGGCATACTCCACTTTCACTGTGTATTTTGGAGCAACCTACTCAACATCAGTTTCCTGCCATTTAGAGACATCTATAACCCAGCCACTGTATCAGCAATAGGCTGTTCATTATGTGCTTACCTGCATTAGCTGAATCACTCCCTTGACATGAAAGGACATTGGTCTTGTTTGTACTGGGCCTGGAAGGTAGGATTGGAGAACCTCCCAACCAAAGAAATCGCCTAGCATAACATTAAAAAAACAATCTAAATTAAGAAAGCAACTGAAAAAAGGAAAACAATGAAGCCAGACACTGGAGACACAGCAACCATGCAAATACAGCTCAGCCCTCTGGAGAACAAACTTCCTTATTGACCACCAAATTTTAAAGACATCCCAAATAAAACAGAAGTGTTTTCCTTTGCAGTATCACAAATATTTGGTTCACTTTACATTTCCCCTTTCAAAGTTTTCCTGTGAAAAAAAATAAAATGTTTTTCTTCATCAATACTTTTGAATAATACTAATTTTTCAGAAAAAAATCTGTATGTTTTCTTTCTTTTTGATTTTTTTTAAAAAAGAAATTCTGTTCCATTTTTGAGTAAAGGAAATACAACCTTCCACTGAACATCCAACTTTATCTGTACTCTGATATCTGTATTAGTTAATTGGTACTGTATTAGGTACTCTCATGCCTAGCATTTCTTAGCATTAAAGTGCATCCTCAAACTCGAAACAACAGTGACTGAGAAACAAAACTACAATTTTTATTTCTGCATCTGTCATTGACACGGATCTGAGATAAGAGAAAGTCACTTTTGCTCTTCAGAAAACAGCTTGTCCATATGAACACCAGGAGATAACCCTAGCTGTTTTACAATTATTTAATTAGTTCATTCATGAATGGCTTTACAACCCCTGCAGAGGTGATGCAGCGGAACACTACAGACTCACATGATCTTAGGTAAGTCATTTAAGCATATATTCTGCAATCAGTGAGAAAGTAGTATTATCTGAGACATGAAACACAAGACTGTCTTGCTGAATTAGAGCACTACATGAAGCATCTAATTATTATATAAATTTTGCAAAAAAGTTGCACTAAAGCAAATTGTTCCATTAGATACAATGTGATACCTTAACACATCTGGCTCGATGGCCTGTGATGCAAGCTTCTCAAACACTCTGATGAGGGAAGAATGCAGTGGATGACTCTCATTGAGGAAGGCATCCTGACAGGAAGTAATGATGGTGCTCAGCAAGCCAGATTCACACATCACCTGACGACTCTTCTCTGACCTCACCAGGGACTGGATATGATCAACCACAGCACACTGGATTTCCTGTGAAATCTGAAATGGATACAGAACTGAAGTCACAGGGCTGGAACTAAAACTGCATATGGTGAGTAATTTTTTTTGTGTGTGTTTTTTGTTTCTTTTTTTTTTTGGTTGGTTGGTTGGGGTTTTTTTGTTTGTGTGGGTTTTTTGGTTTTTTTTGTTTGGTTGGTTTGGTTTTTTCAGTTGTGAAATTAGTGTGTAAAAATCTGGCCCAGAAAAGAAGCCTCTAACGCCAGAGGCTGACATGCAACTGCATGGTTGTTCTGTAAAGCTCTGGAGTTGCACAGTGTCCATATATGAGAGGTGCTCAGTCATCCACAATTCAGCTTTCCTGCCTTGACACTATGGTAGTGAAGGATTAGAGCTCTCACATCCTAAAGAAGGGACCACCACAAGGGCATGTTATCAGGCACATGCTCCAAGACCAACACTGCAACTCAGAATATTTGTTTTCAGAGTGTCTCCAGCTGCAACACTTAGATAATTATACTGGCACATCCATTACAACAAACATACTGTTTTTGCGACCTCCACCACTACTTTTCATATCTGAAGGGTAAGTTTTTCTGATAACATTTTCTTCTCTCTGAAGCAGAGGGACAGAAGTTTCACTGTGCATCTCATTATACACAGAAACCATCGGCCAGCCTGAACTACACTATTTTTCAGAGAGGCACTTACTACTACAGTGTTTACAAGTTCTACAAGTCTCACAACATTTTAGATCTTTTAATTAATACTTCATTTCTGACTATATGCAGAAAATTATCAAGACTTGTAAAACTACAGCTAAACAGAACAACACAGGTCTTGACTAAGTGAAACAACTGGTTTACTTCAAAATAAATTAAATAAAACTGTAATGGCATACAAGAAAATTGATTGTTTTCATTAGCTTAGCAGCTTTGTCAATACAAATACTGCCCTGTTTTGAATAAAATGTCTTGTTTTCACAGATCTTTGTTCCAGTAAAATGAGATTTTAGTGGAAATATTAAAGGTAGCCAGGAAACCGTGCTGTGTGTTTTTGATTGATTTTCCTTACACATATTACTTGTACCACCAATCAGGATATTGAAGGTACAGTTAGAATGTAGTTGAGCTCTATGTCAAATTAGAATCCTAAGGGCAAAATGTCACCTAGCAATTTGCCCAATCTGCATAAGTAGTTCCCAGATTCTTGCCCCTAAGAGACCATAGTTTCAAAATTTGGCAGCTGAATTTAGTTCACTGTTATTCATCTTCAAGACTATTATGCTATGTTCAAGACAAACAAAAATTAGGAACCTTTGGCAGTCTGCATTCACTTCAGCAAGGTTTCCTTAGATTTAAGAATCATAGAGCAATAATTCTGTGTGCAGTTGCTTCTCAGCCTCAGAGTACCTCTCACTAGAAAAGCTAGCAGCCCTTCACATCATAGGAGAAACACGGATGCAAATAGAGGACAAATTCAGATGTGGAAGCAATAATATTATTTAAGAAGAGCATAGATAATTTATATAAGTAATCATGTGAGGATTTTTTTTGTCTGTACTCACAAGAAATCTACTGAGATGATGACACACAACTGAATCATGCTTTGATTCTCTTCTCAGAAGTTCTTTCCTTTCCCTCACTCAGGCTTGTGAGATCTAGGAGATCTCCTTGTCTGACATTGCAAATGAGAAAGATCTGACATGACACTCTGGAATCTTAAAAGCCACAGTTCCAAAATTCCAGGCAAGGATGAGATGTGTCTGAGGAAACGTTTTTCTTTTCAAGGCAGGGAAAACACAGTGAATATCCTGGGCTACATATCTAAAGTGTACGCTAACCTGTCTCTATTTGGTTTTTGAAACATGTGCAATGCTATCTTTCATCACTGAACAGGCAGCTTATTAATAAAGGAAACATCTACCTTGTGATTGTTCAAACCTTATGGAGGCCTAAGGTAAAATAGCTTACTACCAGTTGTAGGCATGAACATGAGCAATATCCTTTAAACACAGTTTACTGACTCAAAGACTGTCTCTTGGATGATTTTAAGCAAATTTTCATACCCACATTCAAATGATTTTTTTTTTTTTGGTCATAGCTAGGCATGGCAGTTGTATACATCCACAAATCTATTCTCAGCTTTTAACTTCCATTCTAGACAGTACTATGAAATGGCTGAAGTGCAAAATCACCTGTTTTACAGTCTGCTGTTTTTTCTGTACTGACAAGCTCAACATTGCTTCAGCCTATCACTGCTTGGGTCTGACAAAGATCACTAAGAGGTTGCAAAATTGGCAGGAAATAGATATCTCTGAGGATCAGAATCAAAGTACATTAATTTTATTGAGTTCCATTAATGTTTCTGTAAAAGGAGTGCTTTCTTATTGCAAATTCAGTGAAAGCAAAGAAATTGCACATGACCCGAACTGTTTCTGAAAGTTTTTCCAGATTCCTCCTGGATACTCAAGTCTAAAATATCCATTATGGCACTAAAACAAGCAAAAAGAAATTAGTTACTGTCTCTTCTCCAAAACTGATCCTAAACAATGTATTATTTGACTTCATATTAAATTCAGAACAACAAATCCCTTCAGATTTTTTTGTGAAAGACTGCAGCAAAAAAACTCCATTCACTCCATTGCAAGACATTATCTCATCTCTCATATTGCTGTCAAACACGGTTGCACTGAAAAAAAAAAGGATAGTTCCCTGTTTGGGATAGAATATATCTATCCAAAGAATAGTTCTTTCAGTTATTTTCATTCTACCAAGTAGCTCCCCTTCACTAACCATGGAGGTCCACCTTTTGCATCAGACTGACTCCTGTGTCCCAAATAGCATCTCATTGCACAGGGGTTCATGCAGCAATACATGTTATGATTGAAGTCCAGTCTTTTCTGTCTCTACCTGGCAGCATCAGTGAGCTTCCCAAGACCTGCAATATTCTATTCTATTCGCTCATCCAGTTTTAAATAAAAATAGCCAGGAAAATTCTATTTTTCCTCTATCCTTCTTGTGGGTTATTTGATGAAAAACTCTTCAGGACATTTGTTAACTCCTAGCAGGAGTCTGAGTCAGGACCTCACATAACAGTAGTCCCATTTTACCTGAGGAAATCCTATTCATAATAGCAATGCTAAACAAACACTACCACTAATAATTTCTTATTGACTAAGAAGAAAGGAGTGAGAAAGAAAATATGAACGTACATGAATAACTGAAGTTGATGGAACTTGTACTCTAGTCCTTCATATTTTTTAGAACACTGCCATCTACTGAGGGTCTGAAAAGCTTTCTCTCTTACAGAGCTCAAGTCCTCGAGCAAACTGATTTCTAGATGACATTCCCAGGCAATTAACTGTTATATTTGTTTCCCAGAAATTACTTACTGTAATTAACACAATGTCACTAGCTGATGGCTTAGTTCCACTAAACAGAATTGGGATGTGACAACAGTAAGCTGCCCTCCCACCTTTCATAACTCTAGATGAATAATCCGGTTTCATTTCAATCCCTCCATATATAGTTTAACTATACTCAAGTATTTTAGACCAAATAGCAGATACAATATAGACTTATTCAGAGTGCATGTGTGTATGGAAGGTTTGGCAAAGCAAAAGAGGTCCTAAGCTGCATTGAAAGTTTATAGACCAATAAGTCTGAAGACCCAGACTGTTCTGGTTGCTAGGTCCATTAGCAATACTTTAAACAATTTTCACTGTGCCTTTACAATAAGTATTCTGGGACCAAAATCCATGTACTGCATCAGACAGGTATAGAAACACTTCTCCAAAATGATAGTCAAGAGATTTGCTGTTCTTAATCTGTTAATTAAATGAAATTCATGCTATTCTTCCTGGCATTGTTCTAGGTGAATTTTAGTACTGCCACATTTTGCAAAGAGTAAGCAACTTTTGGGGAAAAAACTACAGAAAATTAGTTTTTATTATTTTTATTTAGATGGTACTTTGATATGTTCAGACTCACCTGAGCATAACCATCTTTGTACAGCTTTGGCAGCAACTTCACCATGACACAGACAGCACCTGGATGTACAATGGTGCAGTCTCTCATTTCTAATCTGCAGCAAAAAGACACATAACCATAATTAACACTAAAAATAGCAAAAGGGTCCAAGAATGTTCCAACAGAGTACAGCATTAAATCCTCCTATCAGTAGCCAGGCTCAGCATTTGAAACTAAGCAAACAATATAGATGAACTGGAACAGCTGGAAACCTCCTTAGAATAACGAGGATGTGCTCCTGAGTTCACATCTGAGGGACCTGCACATTCCTGCACATGCCTGGCTATGTCTTTAAACAAATTTTGCATTTGAAGGTACTTGCAGTACAAAACAAGAGACAATCAGAGGAATAGCTGGCACATCAGTCCAGAACCAGTGCCATGCTTTCTATTTTCCAGTAGTTTGTAACTTGGGTTATACAGTAACTTCAGTACTTCAAAACATAACAGAAATAAGCAAAGATGAGACAGCCTTGAGATCAGTATACCACCCTCCCCTTCCAACACCAGAATCTGCCTAAACCAGCAAAACAAAGTCGAGCATGTGTGCTTCCCCTCCAGTTTTCATTTTTGCATTTATCACCTTTGTATGTTCAGGCACAGGTAGGAACTAAGGCATCAGAGACAGAGAAGATCTCCTTATGCCATGATGCAAGCTAGAGGTCAGATATATTTCCAAGACGAATCCACAGCATAGCAGTAGCTCTGGTGTAGGCACTGCAGGCTCATCCTGTTCAGAGTACTATCATCATTTCTAGATGCACCTCTGAACTGGAGTTGTAATGAGCATTGTCAGAAACATCCTTCCCGAGCAGAACTCAGAAGAAAAGCAAAGGCAACACCTAACAGTCATAATTAGACTAACAAAATAAAGCATAATATGCTTTATGTACTGTGTAAAACAAACTGTACAAGTAAAAGAGTGAGCACTTAAAAAAAGTTTTACAAGGGACCTAAAGGAGAGCACAAAGACTGCAATTAAGCATGTTTGTTAGCCACCACCACAAAGATTCATCTGGTACATCGGAGCAACGAGTAAGGTGTAGCGCACTGCCACACAGTGACAAGTAATGCTTACTGCACCCTCAGGAAAAACATTTTCAAATTAATTGCTCGTTTGCAATATTTTCTGTGCAATGAATCAAAATCAGATCTGGTATAAAGTTGCTGCAGCAGTGTGGATACATGCACCTGTACTTGACATGAATGTGGATGAGTTTTTAAATGTCAAAGAAGAAAAAAGTATTCACTGAAAAAATGCTCTTCTCCCCTCTCCCCCCAAACCCCTAACCTTTCTAAAGGGGAAAATCCAGGCTCATTAAAATCAATAGGATTGAAATTGGGGTTGGAAAGATGCCTGGCTGGAAACAACGTTGGGGTGATGCTCAATGTGCAGCTGAGCATGGGCCAGTGGTGTGCCCAGGGGGCCAGTGGCATCCCGGCCTGTATCAAAAACAGCAAGGCCAGCAGGACTAGGACGTGATTGTCCCCATGTACACTGGTGAGGTTGCACCTCGAGTGCTGCGCCCAGTTCTGGGCCTCTCACTGCAAGAAAGACACTGAGGTACTGAAGTGTGCCTGGAGAAGAACAACAAAAAGCTGATTAAATGTCCCTAAGAATATTATGTAAGCCTGATCTCCAGCCTCCTCTGTGGTTTTCCTCAGAAGCCCTCATCTTTTGTCTTAGTACAAAACTGTCTTCCCCTACCAATTCACTCCTGTAACTGTCTCACACTCCTGCCCCAGGGCTATCCAGTCAGCCCCATGATTCCACTCCATCTCCCTCATCAGTCACGGTGTGAATTGCAAATCTGCTCTGCACTGGCTTCTACTTAAAAATAAGATAAATAAGAGGGTTTGGGGACAAAATGAGGTGACTCAAAGAACTTAAAGAGCCATTAGAACAGGGAGTCTGTCATAACGGCAAGTGCAGCAGCCATTCTGGTAGGGTGAGCACAAAGAAGGGCTTGCTTCCCAAGGAGAGATCAGCCCCAGTTAACACAGCTTGCAGCCAGCAATGTCTAGTCATCAGAAGCAAAAAGAAAACCAGAAACCCCATCTGTCCCAGGTGTTTCAAACATTACTGCATGAGCAGGAACACAGAGGGCTGTTTTTCAGATGACAATGACAGGGTCAATTCTCCCATGGTCCAGCAGCTTGCAGCATCATTGACCACAGGATAGTATAAGGGGCTAGAATATTATCCAGCATTACAGTGATAACTTTTGGATGTTAAATATAGGTTGCAGAATGGGGCATGACAGGCCACCTACACTGACTGCACTCAAGTTCCTCCTTTCAATCTGCATAGCTGCAGCCTGAGCCTTCTTCAGGGGGAAGTGTGAGTTTGGAGTACAGCTGAGAGTAAGCTGCATCAGGAGAACTACAGGCTTGCAGAAACTACACGAATTTGATTTCTTATTATAATAAAATTTACTGCTGGAAAAGGATTCAAGATGTGTGGCCTGAAGATTGACAGTTTTCCAATACACATCCCTTTTCTGTATTTGCATACACTTGTCATGGACAGTCTCCAGCCACCTATAGCTAATCTGACTTCTTGTGCTTTCACATCTTTGAACCAAAGCCAAAGAATCCCAAAACAGACACTGAGAACTGAATGGATCCCAGTTTACAGGATTAACTTCTCCACAAGTGGTATTCAGTTACTGCACAGCCTCACAGTTCAGCAAGCAAAACAACACAAGGATGTAGGAAGCCTTGCTTTCCATTTCAAATTTAGTGACTTCAGAAGGACAATTAGAAGGCAGAGCCATACACTTCCCAGCATTGCCACTGATCCATTCTTTTTCCCTTATCCTTCCTTACATACACACTTATGCAACAGACTATGTACTTCTCACAACTACCACTATCTATATACTCTCAGCACACTGACCCATGCTCTCCCAAACTGGGCTACAAAGATCTACTTTGAAAAGAGATTCGTTCATCCAGAGCTACCAACTTCTCTCCCAAGCACTGAATATCTAAGCAGAAGCTTCCAAGGTAATTCAGAGTGGTGACAGGGAGGAAACATCTCCATGACTACTTTAAAATCTGCTTCTCAAGGAACAAATACATTTACTGCACATTTTTCTAGTTGTTTCAAACAATATATATATATAAAAAACCAGAAACACTCAGCCCAACTCAGTACTCAGGAAACAAAAGTTCTCCTGACTTCAGTGACATTACAGGTGGCAGAGCTAATGTCTTTAAACAGGTCTTTAAACCTGGAGATGACTGTGGAGTAACCTACAATAAGGGCTGGAGCAATCTCACATGTATCAACTTAGCCTTTTTGAGCATAACTCCAACCAGAAGCATTGTTGATAAAAGGACTGAGATTTGAGACAAAGCTACAGTCAAACAATGGGACAGAAGATCTCAAGAAATGCAAGTTATTCAGAACTGATTCACAGCTGACAGTTATGCTGATTTGTAGAATAGTCTTTCCTTCCTACACAGGATATATATTTTGATATAAACCTTCATTCAATGAGTTGGCAGCATTATTATTCCTTTTCCAATTTTCTCTATTTCAGCATGAATAAGTGAATGAGAATGTCTGCACACACGTTTGGACACACATGCACTGGGGACAATTTAAATAACTTAAAATAACTTTTATTTTTAACGTATTGGGTAACTAGAAGTAGCTTTCCACAAAATTGAAAAAGTTAAAATTGATTGAGGCAGACTAAGCAAAGACTAAACACATGCTGCAAGTCCCAGCAATCCTGTCCTTAGAGTCCATTCCTGCTCCCACATTGCAAGTGTCAGAACCTTCAGAACCAACTCTGCAAGTCTCAGGTTTGTGCATCCCACTGCTCCACTAATCCCTTATGCTCTATTTTTTACTGTCATTTACCTTTCCAAAAGTGTTGATTTCTGCTGACTGGAAGTTGGGACTGACACTCATTTGTCTGTTCTTGGCAGGTTATATCACACCTTACCTCAGTTTACTACCATATAAAACACACATACCAGTCTTACTACTATATTTTTTGTAGTAAATAAAGACATACTTCTCTTCAGAGATTCCCCACAGACTATAGGCTGAGGCAGGTAACTTGTTGCCTGGTCTTTTGAAAGCAACAGGATGCTCTTTTTGACCTTGGGGTCCCTCCTCCTGATCAACTGTTGCTGCTTCTCCCACATCTGGTTTTCTCTCTTTTAAGTAGCTCTCCTGATGGAGAGTTCCTTTGGCCATGTGATCAAGAAAATTCTGAATCCATATGCAGTTCTTTAACCACATTGGGAAAGGTTCTGAAGAACAGAAAGCTGCATCCAAGAATTCTGCAAATGTTCTTTTCTTCTCAAGGCTCAGAGAAATTTGCCATTCCCCTTGTGTCCAAAAGCATCCAAGTGATCCAAGATCCTCTGCCATCTTTTCAAAGAGACCACTCCTCTGGAAGAAGTTGCTGTTGACAGGGTCTAGGTGCAGGGCTGCTGTTATCACCTGAAGTATGTAGAAAACAAGCTCCAATATACAATTCTGTCCAAATGCAATCCACAGCCCAGATGGAGGGTCTTGCAATGCACCTTCCATGTCTGAGAGGAGGGATAGAAGCCCATTGAATCCACTGCAGGTTCTGAAAGCTGAGTGGCTCTTGGGACTCTCCAGTATCCTCAAGAGTGACTACAAATGTTGAGAAGAAAGAAGGTAAAAGAAGAACTTAAAATAAGCGACAAAGAAGCTTTAGAATATTTTAAAATTCCCAGCTTGTACCAAAATTCTTTCAATGAAATATCACTCTTTGAAATAAAAAAAAAAAAGTTGGTCAAAATAAAGGCAATCACTGCACAGCTTTTCTCCTCCTCCCTTCCCCCATATACCCAATGATTCACACAACCAAGATTTGAATGCAGTCTCAGGAGTAACCTGTGAAGTCAGCTTGACTGGTAGGGAATAGTGCTCACAGGAATAAACAAAGAAATCAGTTTCCTGCATTATAAATCCTAGTCAGTTTGGCCAGAGGCAGTTTCATGTCTTTGGCTATTCTTCTATCAGTCTTCTCAGACTCTCTCAAGAAACTTGCCTATACACCTTATATAAATGAAAGTAGAGAATCAATTGTGAATACCCTCATACAAAAACTGACAAGAAAGCCCAGCTCTCTTTAGACAAGGCTTCCTGCAGCCCTGAATAAATGTGAAAAGCCACATTAGCCTTTTGCTCATACGACTTAGGAGTCCCTTTCCAAAAATGCAGTGACACATGATGATGCAAAGAATGCTACAAGCAGCAGGCTCTCCTCATTAAGAAAGGCAATAGTAATACTTTTTCTAAGCTGAGGAATTTTTAAAGTTTGCACAACAATTTGGAGGAAAAGAAGTCATAGAGAGCAATCTCAAGATATGAAGTAATTAGACTTTATCCAACTTCAACAGGTTTAAAGCAGGTTATAAGTGAGTGCCACTTAACAATATTATGTAAATATTAAAAAAAAACTTTTATCACTTGTAAATTTTGAATGGTATGGGTTTGCCATTTTAAAACAAATCTAGAAAAGTTATTAAGAGCAGTGGAAGCACTATTAGTGGAAAAAAAAAAAAAAAAGAAAAGCAGCTCACAAGGAAACAGTCTACTGTATTTGAATGTAATCACTCCCAAGTTTTTGGGACATTGCACAATTCATTTTGTAAGTATGATGTTCCCACAGGCACCAGGGACTTTTCAAGTTTAAGGCCTTGCTTTTTCACATTGGAAAGGGCTAATTTTACATATAGAGTTACCAAAGAGATAGCCAATGAAAGAGCTTCATGTCCTCCTGAAGAGGAACAGTTTCTAACAGAAATGTGTCTTCCTGTAACAAGATCTAGGACTATAAGAAAGATTTGCCAGAACTGAAGGGGGAGGGGGAACTCTATTACTGTCATTCAATTTTGTATGGCAATGTATCAAACCAGGCAGAGACTTCTGAACAGGGAGCAAATTTAATAACTCAGAGTTGAAGTTATCAGAATGGCTTTAACACATTTCAGAGAAGGTCAACATTAAACACATTTCCTCCAGCTCTAACTCAGTTAGAATTCAATCGCCTATGAGTTAGTATTCCTCTGTCTTGAATCTATAAAATGATGTCTGCTGGAAACCCCCTAACTCAGTTACTGTTAACAGAATTTATTTCACACATTCCATTATTTGTTATTCTTCATAATTGTCTACGTGCCATGCTGGAATACAGCAGTGCTAATTGCATTTGGGCTCAGGCTTTAACAGCTAAATATACATTAGCAAATCAATCTGAATTTGTGTGTAACACAATCACAGTCCCAATGGATAAAGATAATAAATTCATTTGCTTACATTATGCTTTAATACAGTTATCATTTTTCAAGATTAGACACTGAAGCTGCATTTATTTTCATATTAGTTTGGACACCATACTCAACTTTCCCACAGATAAAGCTTATTGTTTCAAATCAAAGTTATAAACTACTTCCTACTTTTGGTTTTCAAATTAACATGGTTCTTTTATCATAGAAGCAGTTGTTCCATATACTGAAAGGTGAATTCCATTTACACTTGGTAGACAATGTAGGATGAAACTTTAAAATCAGTGCTAACAGCACTGCTACTTTCCAATTTGATGTCTATGACCTAAACCAAAATAAAGTGTAGTGATTCTTTCCCGTTTGCATTGCTTATGGATCAGACCCTCAGTAAACATAAAAGAGGCCACGAATACTTCTAATTTATTCCTTGAACATTAATTAGACTCTTTTCAATCACCTCATCTCTTTTTCCGTGAGACTGGTGTATGTGAGAGATGACAAAATAAAGTACAGCAAAGTTTCAACCTTGAAAACTGTTCATCTCATGCCTACCCTGTCCCCTCCAATCTTACTCCTTTACATCTTCTCACATCCTCTTTCCACATGTCCACTTTTATTCACATTTGTTTCTCCTTTCTCTGTCACATTACATAGACCTGCTGATACAGTTGTGCCTTTAGCATTTCCATTTTTCCCTCCTGTATTACTCTAAGTCTTCAAAATGCTTCACAATCTCCCACTGAGTGAAGGTGTTGACCAGACACCAGATTTTCCAAAAAGTCACAGTGCCCAATTTACCATAATCAAGAGCTGCCCTATGGCTCTTTTTTAATTCTGCACTTACCATCTTCATAAAAAGACAGTGCTGGGGTGAGTTTAAGAACAATTTGCCACAAAGTCAAGATGTTTCCAAGAAAACAATGCCCAAATGAGAGCCACATTAATTACCTTTAGTAGATCTAGTTTCAGAGGCAGTTCCCCTTGAGTAGAACAACAGAGGGCCCCAATAATAATGCTCATATATTCTTCATAATTGATGACTGACAGCTGCTCCAAGATGCTCAGAGTAGCACTCCTGTAGCACTCATCATCCAAAAATATCTTGATATATGGCACCATTCCATAGTCCTTCAGAACAACTAGGGATAAATATGGTATCTTTTGTTAATTAAACTATCCTTTGCTTGTAGTTTTTACAGGCAGATTTTCAGTGTTGGTATAAAGTGCCACATTTCTACAAATACAGCAGGACAGGTAAGAAGAGCAGCTGGCTAAACTAAAGATGACACAAGTGGGTAGCACAAGAACAACTAGGGATAAAATGACTGAATGACCATGGTTTCCAATCAGAGATGACAGCTTCCCAATATAGTAATGAAAAGGAAAAGACATCTTATTATTTTTTAGTTTAAACATGTCTTTAATTTAGGAAGGAAACTTCTTGATGGTTTTTGACATTATATTTACACTGCACACGATACTGCAAACTTGATGATTCTGGGATTCTAGAGTGAATTGTGTGGACTCCACTTCTGTATTACTATGTTCCACAAGATTCCCTATACACAGACCTCTTAGGCATGCCAACTCTAATGTAGGAGTGTTACTTAGCATGCATCTAATCCAATCAAGATTTCAAATAACACATACCATGGAAGAAAACCCGGATGAACAAAAAATACACAAGAGTCATGTACACACTCTTGTTTTCTACAAGCTAAGTTCGTGTATTTTATTTAAACACTCCATCAGGATCTATATGGATGAAGGAAAAAAGCTGACTACTGGGATAAGGCTCATTATGCAGGATGAGAAGAATATCTGTCACATTTCTTCCTAGTGTAACACTGTTATCCCTACACTTGTAGCTTTTGTCTTCCACTTTTGACTGAAGCACAAAAGTAAGAAAATTAGCTGGTGCTCCTTAAGAGCATGGCCACTTAACTCTAAATATCATGAAGGTAATGCAGTCAAAGGTATTTTCTTACCTGTGTTCCTCACAGACTTCACTGTAAGGGCAGCCACCATGTTCAGCATTACAGCATTTAATTCCTTCTCAATACCTTCTTCCAGACCAGACAGATGAGTTCCAGCTGTCAGTATATTAAAAGTTGTAATACAATATATGACATGGAATACTGTAGCTAAAATACATTAAACCAAAATGGAAAGCAAGTTCTACAGATAATTCTAGCTTTCTTTTTTTTTATTACTTACAGGCTATTTGAAAGCTAAAACAAGCAACAAAATACAGACAAGGTCTAGTCTGGGACTGGGAAACACAGGTCTGATTCTGTGCTCTGCAGCCCATATCTCCTGCATAACTACAGGCAGTACTGTTAAAAGTGGTGTCTTCACTTCCCAAATGATGTAGATTTACTGTTTAAGTGATACCTGATAGGAACATATAGAAATAAAAGAATATTACAGATTATGAGCTGTGAAGTGGCAAAATATTACAGCAATAGGGAGCAAATACCTAAACTAAAATTCAACAGCAAAATTATCATGCATGTTCCAAGGCAAACAGGATCAGACAGTGTAGGGCAGGTTGTTTTAAGATCTAAAAGTTGAAGTTTGCAGGCTGAATTTCTGGAAATGAAGAGAGGGGAGTAGTGATAATGTTTTTTCATCTGTCCCTCTTCACTGTGTGTTTTAATTTACAAATAACAGCCATTCCATCACTCATTCTGTAAAGTTTACAGAGATTAAAAAGAAGGTGCCTATATACCAATCCATATGTAAACAGTCTTGTACAAAACCCTAGCTCTCTGATATCAAGAATGTAAATCTAAATGTTCTTGCAGGTGATGGATGTCTGCATTCCAGAACTTCTGTAGATATTCATGTCCCTTCTGTTGCTTGGAATAAGTGTGTATAAATAATTCAATTATTCTTGCAGCACCAGAGTTATTGCCTAGTACTTTGGGTCTTTCCTCCTTTACTAAATTATTGCACTGAAATTTAAAGGCATTTCCAAATTAATATAGTACAGAAAATGCTATAATGCATTTTTTCTTTAAACTAACAGAAATAACTTTTTAATATATCCCCCCTAAGTAAGTTGTACCCCACGGTTACCACACTAGGACTATCACCTTCCTGTGTTAATACTAGGAGATAACTATCACAATAGATTGTAGTAATTTTGTGAGACATCTGGCCAAAAATTCAATACTTTCCATCATCAGTACTCAGGATTAAAATGTTATTTTCAGAGGAACTAAGCACTGTGGAAAACTCTTTCTTGCTCCAATCTCAAGCTGTGATCCTAGAGAACTCTCAAATAAGACCTGTTCAGAAATGTGGGCTGAAGGGTACCATCCAGAATAATTCATCATACACTAGGTGAAGAATAACCCAGAACTGTTTAGGCTAGTGGACAGAACAGCTAAGATTTTAGGGAGGACCCAGCTTCACATGCCACAAATTTAGGCCAGTTGACTTGCAGACAAAATCTAACTGCTTAGTATATAAAATACAGAAGTTTACAGTAGAAAGGGATGATTCATTCCTATTGATCTGCCTTAGTAATACAAGTAAGTCATTGTCAGAGTCATTATGTTGTACCTGACTTCCTCAGGATCTTGGCTTGCTTCCTTAAAAGTGCCAGCAGTAGGCCTAAAAACCCAGAGTCACGGAATATATCACTGAATAATAGGTCCTTCTGGGTCATACTGAGAAGACACTGGAGAGCTGTTAAGGTGCAGAATGGCACTATGTTTTCCTTTATCAAATACTGAACCTTCTTCAAAATTTCATGAGGGACATAGGACAGGTCTAGGACTATGGATTCCACTAATCTGAAGAACTGGACTTGGACTGGGCGTGGTTTGAAATGGATTATATCAGTAAATTGACTGATAGGTTGCAGTGTCCATTCCAGAAGAAAGAAGTTTGCTCTGTCCCAAGCCCATATGGTACCAATTGTTGCCAAGATTCTTCCACACAGGTGCTGATCATTACTCTTCAGGAAAATGGACTGCAACACCTGAAAAGCCTGGAGGTTCTTCACTGTCATTCCTGTGGGATAAAACCAGGTGAGATCATTTTCACATGAATGCCATTTAAGTCTGCAAGCACCTTAACAATAATATCAAATCATGTCTCAAAGAGGAAATAAGGGTAACAGATAGGTGGGAGGCATATTCTTGACCTTGGATCAGACCCTCCATATGACATGGTCATTTCAGTTTGATGTTAGGTAGCATTCAGGCTCCTGCAGCATTAACACATAGATAAGAAGGTGCCATCTCATACTCCTTACCCCATATTAAAACACAAAAAGAACAGAGTGTCATGTTTCTGTGATCTGCCAATACATAGCCACATGTGCATATATAGATATGTACATATATATATATATACTGTACCAGAAGACCGTGTCCATTCAAAATCAAAGTGTGGTAGTTGTGGATGTACAATATTGCCACAAACTTTCAGTTCAGTTTTTCCACAGGTTGAAAGGCAAGTCAGCATGTCCAGAATCTCATCCAGATAGGGGTCTCCATTTTGCTGCAACCCCTCAAATCTAGGAACAAAATTTGGGACAGTCATATGTTGATACCTTTGTAATACAAACATAAGTATTTGGATATATCAAGTACTGAGCACATAGGAGCTACATACAGTAACTCCACACCATAGTGGAGTTCTTAAACAGAACAAAACTTATAGACTGAAAGAAACTGAAGTGACACTAAGAGTCCTCTGAAGAAAAGGAAGATAAATGTTGGGACTTAGTCCAGTCATGTGACCTTTAAAAAAAGTAATTCCAAAAAAATGTCTGACTTTGGGAGTAAAAATTTTCATTTTGTGAGAGTTCAAAATATTAAAACAGACACTTCATATTAAGAGGTGGGTATAAGGTTGACAAGATAAGGAACTCAATAACTGAGATAAATAAAAGAAAAAATTCCAGACTGAGGAAGAATATTGTTTTGCCTGATCTTTGTGAATAAGACATAGATCCCTCCTATGTAAAGAAATAGTTTGAAGGGTAACCCCAGATTTGCCATAGTTGATAGACTGAACTGAGTGTTAAAGGATAGAGAGCTGTTTATCACATCTTCTGTAATGGGTCTTCTTGCTTAGATGGGTCAGTTCTTAAGGAAAACTGCAGTGTTTGGGCATGGGTAAGTGACAGAGCAATAGACTGATGCTGGAAGACAGAAAAATCTTAGAAGAAAACAAAACAAGATATTCTGGTCTCATCTAAACATAAAAGAAAAAAAAACACAAAACAAATGCTCTATTCAAAACAATGTTTTAACTAAGATTCTTATTACCTTTCTAAAAAATCTAAACATCTGAGAAGAGGAAACCTGGTCATACAAACACTCTGAAAAGAAGCTCTCTGATGATCCCTTTATGCCAGTATATATTGGGAACATAATCTGAAGCCCCGAGAACCTATATGCTATTTCTGTCTCTGCAGCCTAGTTATATCAGTTAAAAAGGATGGGAGCATTTATAGCCCTTACTGAAAAAGATCCTGTGCTTTTGCCCTTTTGTGGTTAGAATTTAATCAAAAATATGCATCTCAACACCGCTTATTTATAATAGAAAGCTAGACAATCTCTGGTAAGTAAAGAAAACACAATATCAATCGTAAGTTAAAAATCTTGTGCCATTCAAAAATCAAGAGAAATCATACTCACAGGTATGTTTGAGTTCATGATTGAAATTATTATCCTCTAGATCCACCTCGGTCTTTGTTTGGGGACCAGATTCTCAAAAGTGTAGAAGTAGTACAAGAATAGACAAAACCAGAATGGAAACAAAAAAGATCTGGAAATCCTCTCTTCATACAATATTAAAGAAAACAAGAACAATGCCCCTCAGTGTCTCTGGGGAAGAGTCATAATGTACTGTTTTGACTAAGCAAACTCAGAACCTGATTAGACAACATAAGCTGACAAGAAGAGTAACAGATTCTGCTTTGTACTTTTGATTAGAATTACTAGTCGGGGTTTTGGCCTGATATTTTCATGGTCATCTTGGTTCTGAAGACTGTAACAACTTCAGATATAAGTTTGGGTGGAGTTTGTTTGTTTTCTGCACAACAAGGAGATAGTATTTCCCTCCCTAGCTAACTGCATTTCTGGATCAAGAGTTTCTCTTAAATGAGACAAACATCTCTGACCTACCTCCCCTATAATATTAACTGATGAAAAACCTTCATCTTTCATTCAGAAAGTCCCTATCTCACCTGCAGACTAACTTCTCCTGCACTGTTCTCTTTCTGTTGTGGTTTCAGTAGAAAAAGTTATGTACTGCTTGCCTTCCTAAAACAATGAAAGACCTACTATCAAGGTCTTTATTACTGGCAGGATTCCCTATATGATCCATATTTTACAAGAGACCACCATGCATTATGAAAATGAAGTTTTATCATCTTCTAGAAGCCTACTTAAAAACTCTCTACTTACCTCAGTAAAATTTTTAGCATGAGTTGGTAGCCATCATTACTTTCAAACTCTGTCAATAAAGCTGATGACACAGGATAAGAGTCTTTCACAAAGCATAAGACAATACTAGCAGCTTCACACACATCGGAAGCAGGTAGAGTATCAGCCAGTTTAAAGAGATTCTGAACAGCTATTTTAATGCAGTCCACAGCTGTGTGGGGGGGAAAAAGGCAGGTATTTAAGAACTATCAATCCAACTAGTTCATAGTTGCAAACTTAATTTTTGTTAGAAAAGTTATTTCTCAGCAAAATAGTAATCAATTAACTCTTTTTCCAGAAAGAAAAGAGGATATATGAATATCACACTCACTTCAGAAGGTACATGAACAACATTGCAGGCTTTACAGTATGCATGCATTTAATTGCTTAGCCCATGGAAGCTGACTTAGTCTCAGGAGCATAAACTTCCAGTCCACCCACTCGCCCAAATTCATGTACAGTGACTCCAGCCGTCTGAATACAAGGTAAGCAGACGCTAACAAATTTAACTCTCTTGGACTAAGTCAGTCACACATTCTGTGCAAAGTTCACAGATTAATTCTTTGCTCAATGAGGCATATGTAATGGGGTACACAAATTTTGCTCTGAGCAGTGATGCCTAGTTTTCCTGTCTAATCTGATGGCCTGTCCTTCCAGGACAGCTTCTTTCAATCTCATCCAGGAAACTAAATGTTTAGTTTAAAAAATAAGAATACTTATAGGCAGTTACTCCATGGCAAGGAATACTGACAGCAAGGTGTGCACTATAAAACTACTTTTCTCCCTTCTAAAAAATTGAGACTTGCGGCCTTCACACTTCTTAACCAAAAAAAAAAAAAGTCCTTAAACCAATAAAGCCTAGGAAGAAATGATGATGTAACTCAACCAATTATGATGCTGTTCCAAAAGATACTATTTCTCTGGCAGTAACCCCAGCCTTGTATTCAGTGTTCATGAATCTTAGGCTCACAGACTGAGTCACAAAAGAAAAACATAGTACATCTTGCCCTTGCCTACATCAGTGTGATCAAGGGGGATTGCCTGTAATTTTACTTTTTGTGTAAAAACACCCTTCAGTTTCCAGATGACTATCAGTGCTAAATAAAGCTCCTGTCTACAAAGTCAAAGCCTATTCTTTGCAGTTGACCGACTATCAGACGATCTAGAAATAAAAACTATCCTGGGAAGAACCTTTTTGAGAATTCATTCCCAGTGGAGCTGTGAGGAAAGGAGAAGCCAAATTACTAAACCAAACCTTGTAGGTACAAGATGCTGTTTTTGGTCTGAGCCTTTGAAATGGTTCTCAGAACACGGCCTGTAGGTACTTTCCACGACTGGCTGCACTGGTCCCAGAGGGAAGCAGTTGCTATTATTAATGACTGAAGCTTATCAGATGCCAGAAGTTCCTCTACACCTTGTTCCTCTCTGTACATGTTAAGCATTATCTGAAAAGCAAACACACACCAACTACAATAAAACCTCTACCAATATCCAGGAGATGAAGAAAAATCAATCAGGGGAGGGGTTTATAAAGTTGATACTAATACAGTGAGAAAGTACGCGGTGAAAGGAACAACCAAAACTACCATTAGGTTATTCTCAACAGATTTTTTTTTTTCCCCCCACTTATCTTGTTGTGTTTAACAAGAAAGTAAGAGATATAGTGGCATCATCGCCGATTGCTTTATACTGCTCCTGATGCTTGTTCAACAGTTTTCAGTACAAAGTTCCATCTTTTTACAGCAGTTTGAATCAATCACCAGTTAAGAGCATAAGCGTATCTGAGTCCCCAGGGCAAATGAACTCAGAAGCACATCTCACCTCAACAAGCATTTCCCGAGTCTGGGTGTCATGCTCATTTCTCTCTCCATCATCACTGATTTTCTTCAGAGGAAAAGTGAAGAAAAGGTACAGGCACTGCATTAGGGCAGCTGGAAGTCCAGATCCAATGATGTTCTGCATAGTCCTCTAAGTAAGCAAAATAAAGATCAGTCCCTCCAGAAGCTGACCACAGTTTCCTTGTGTTTCTATACACTGACAGTAGTCATGGCAGATGAAAGAGCTACTTGAACATTTTATCCTTATGAGTGCTCTAGGGCACACAAGACTGGCTATCCAACAGCATGCCTGTACAAATCCACATGGCAGAAGCAAATACACTGAGCATGTGTTGTGTTAGCTGTTCCCAGGATTTCCCACTACAGCTTTGACAGAGATACAATGTCTTGCATATGAAGCTTTGTGAGTGTGTGCACTACAATAAAATAATAATATTGTAAATCCATGAAAAACACAAACTTCATTAGATACATCATGCTGTGACTAACTACTAATAATTTTATTGAGATCCTTGTGACACAGAACATGCCCACTAGAATCTCACAGAAAGACTTTATTTTTGTGTCTTTGCATAAGACAAACTGCTCAAGTACACGTCACAGACAAACATCATTGATGCCCATCAGCAGGCTGTACCACTGATGCCAGTCTGCATTCAGGACAGCTCTACAGGTAGAATTTGTGATATGTTCAAAGCAAGAGGTTATCAGGATGAAAAATCTAACCATTGCATTACCAGACAGACAGATCCTCACTAGCCATCTTTTTAACATGCATGCTGGAGTGATAAAAAAAAAGTTGAAAAGCAGTAATACAAAATGGAGGGAGGATGGGGGAGGGAAAGAAGATAAAGCAGAGGAACACTAGAAAAAAAAGCTGTCTGATGATCAAAACAAAAAGGGTATCTGAAAGCACACAGTTCTTACTTCTCTCTTTTAGAAAAGTCTGGCCTATAAACCTGGTGGTGTGTCATTTGACTGTATACCCTGGGCATGCTGAAGCTCCCAGTATAGGGAATAATGCAAACACTGAGACTTAAGTGTCCCACTGTTGGGGTGGCTGCACAGTTTCTCTGAAATAAAAAGGAAAAAGCCCTTTGTAATAATTTTTCCTACCCAGTCAGTCCGTGAGAGCAGATACACTGATTTCAGGAGCAAGTGGCCATCTTCTGCTTCCACTCTCTGTTGCAGGAATTGCTCTAAAGCCAGACGAGCTTCTTCTGTTGATGACAAAAGCATTAAGTTTTAATTCCTTAATCAAAGATGAAAATGCTGCACTGATGCAGATTCTTAACAAATATGACAAATTTAACAAAATTATGGTAGCAGGAGTCCACTGAAGTGAACAGAAAGACATAATTTAATTTTGACACAGCATCAGGCTCAGGTCAGTTCATCTAAACTATGTCTCAAATGGACAAATTTCACTGGGAATACCAGCTCAGTTCATGAAGCTTGTCAGCTGAATGCACAACAGTCACCAGAAAAGCTATGTGTGGCTACCAGCATTTTTCTCACTGAAGAAAGTTCCTCGGAATAGTGTGTAACCTACTCTAACTTTTACATGTATCATACAACATGCATTTCCAGCTACAAAAGTTCCAAACCCGAGATCACCATTGCATACAAGGCCAGATCTAAAGTGCAATTAGCTAAAACCAGTGCTGTCTCACACCCACTAAAATATCTGGCTTGCTATACAACATTTTCCTGTTCCCCTTTATTTCCAGCACAGAAGACAGCTGAAAGACAGCACATTTCCAGAATAATGGATCCAGTGGATATGATATGGGATCATTACCTGCAGGTTTGCCATTGAAGTTCCTCTTAATTTCTTTTGTCAGAAGCTTGGAAACCTCACTGGCTAATAGCTGTATGTTGGGGAACACAACTACTTCAGTAGACTGTTCCCAGGCCTGAAATCCAAGCATAATTGTTAGGTCTTTCTGACACATCATGTCTTTGCTAGACAGACAAATATTAGTAAATAAACAAACAAAGCTAACATTTCCCTGCCAAATACCTTCACTCATCCAGTATAGCCCATTAAGCAGCATTTCCCAGACAGATAGGAGTATGACACTATACAGAAGTCAACATGGAACTACCCTTTGACTCACAAAACACACCTACTAGAGAACTTTTACGGTATTTTCTACATTGAGTAAAATCAAAGCAATGTAAATGTTTGTCATACCCTGTGTCACTAATCATCCGTAGCAAAAATTATGCCAGTACATTTCAAAACACAACATAAACACCCCAAACTAAAACAAATGTATAGACAAATTTATAAACAATTTATAAATGAGTTTATAACTTACTTTTTCAAGAATGGACAAGCAAGTAAATGCAAAACTTACTAGATAAACAACAGCAAGACTTCTTGATTCCCTGAGTTTGACAAACAGATCCCCCCTTAAATGGTTCTTAGTCCTGCTTTTGGGGGAAAAAAACCTCAAGAGAAATAATAAAAAACAAAATTCCAGCAGACTAATACCATCACATTCAACCTGCCTCCAAGAATTGGGTACCATTACTTTTATATAGAGCATCTGATGCTAATATTAATATATTAGCAATAGTTCAGCATTCACCTCTAAAGACCAGCCTGAGACACCTCTGCCCCCAGGAACCTTGAAAATTTTCTTTACAAAAGTCTCCTTCTAGAAGCTCTGAAAAATCATACTGTAAGGCCAGATGACAAAACAAAAGTAAGAAAAATAATTACTTATTTTTTCCTAAAATAATTTAGAGCACATAAAATATTGTCTGTCAAGAAATCAGCACAACTTGTAAAAGAAGATCCTCTACAAATATTATTTCCTTCCCTACCATTGCTTTCAAGTCCTTGTTCTTTCACCATGAATGGGAGCTTGTGGACAATCTACTTCTTTCCACACAACATGCCAGTCATACACCAGTAATCAGGCAAGCATGTACTTTTTACTTGATTTTACTGCAGTCGATACAGTAAAATGCACCCAACTCTTCTTTCTGTGCTACCAGGGTGAAATGCAATTCGCACTGTGTTCTTATCAATATTAAAAACAAGTAAGTTTTTTCATATTTTTCGTAAGTTATTTTCAGAGACACTCAGGTGCAGGAACAAGATCTATCAATTCCTCCCCTTTTGATGAAGAAGTGAGGGAAGATCTGTAAAGAATAGAAGCAAGCTGGAAAAACAATGACAAAAAACCCACAGCAACTTAAGAAAATATAGTGTTTGTCATTAAGCTTTGTCATTCTCTTTCTCAGAAGAAAGCAGTGATAGATTCCCACTCCTCTTTTTCAAAGAGGAACACCCTCTTAACACTTCATAAAGGCCTTGTCATACTCACTCTTCTGCTAACAGAAAGAGCAGGAAAAAAATTTTAGAAGTTCAAACCATATGCCGCAGAGAGCAGTAATCAAATGTTCATAGCAAAGCTACTAGTGCATCTCCCTACAAACCAGGTCACTAATGTTCCGATTTAATTTTACTGGTGATCTTCCTGTGGGTCAGACAGCAATATTTAGAATATACTGCCTTTTAAGAACAAACCTTATTATTTCCATATTCATGTTGGAGCCTATGGATCTGTATCTGGAAGCATATTAACCTGACTTCATTCCAGGATGTCTGCCTTCAGGGGAGACTCAAATAATATGGCATCTTCATAACGAGATTTTCTTTCTTCCTCTCAAGTCTGTTTCCACACGTTTAAGATTCAGCCATAAGTTCCCCATATCTGCTTTTGCCATCTGTCCTTCCTATTCCATGGTTCATGAAGGGATGTTAGTTCAAAAGCCATTCATGTAATAGAACACTGTGACACTTTCTGAGGCACCAAGAGGGAAGATACAGAAGGCACATTAGACTCCCCAGGCCTGAATCACAAGCAGATGGCTAACATTTTCCTCCTACACCTTTTCCGTCTACGTCAAGGAGTATCAACGAGTAATGAGCCCCCACACCCCAGGTGTCTCCTGGCTAGTGGCCCCTCTCTCCAGCTGATTAAGAGCTATAAAGCTCTTTAAAACAAAAACACAGATGTACTGGCATCTGCATATCAAACCAAGAACTTAAAAGCAAAGGAAAAATCCTCCAAGGAGGGAGACAACTGACAGAGTTCACTGTTACACAGCAAGAAGTGAGGTAGTTTCTGTAAGAACTTCATGATCTGTAAAGATTAAACTGAGATGTGTTTCCCCAAGCCAGTAGAAGGCTAGTATATGAAGGGAGTATAAGTCACATAGGGAAAGACATAATGACTCAAAGCTAAAGGGCCAGAGTCTCCACAATGTACTCTTAAATCAATGATGCAAGGCCAAAATGCTCCAGTCACACTTCTGAACCTAAAAAGCCTACAAAGCACTGCAAAGCTCCTCTGGCACATCTAAGAAAAGTTGAGGGGAAGAATCTCTCAGGACACAAAAATCAAGAATTCAGCTAATGAAAAATTTATATCTTCATTCTGAATATATTCTTCAAGAATGTAAAATCCCCTTTTCGCAACCATTACTGCAATTCAAGAAATCAGTTTCTACAACTCTAAAACTTGTGAAATTCAGCCCTACAGAAAGGAAACATATGACAGATATGGATATGCACAACATTGCCAGTCACTAAGCAATACTCACCTTGCCTCCTGGGAACATCTGTCCTTTCATATACTGGTACTAAAGTTCTTTTTCTCATATGTCATTATAAATATCCAATTTCCTGCATTGCTGTTGAATTTTTAATTTCTAAGACTGTTAAATTTTATTAACTTTTATCATCTTTGCTCAGTAACAACTTCCTTCGTTCTTTGAAAGTTTCACTTCAGAAAATTACCTCCACATGAAAGGCATCCTTCTTATTCACACTTAGTTAATGATCAGCAAATCTAAAAATGTTGTATATAATCTCATCTCACCAAGACTTGCTTACTTCATGTTCATTACATCTTATTCAAAAACTAAAGCTGCAACAGAACTCAGAAACTTGATTAAAATTTCCATGCCATTGCAAGTTTAAGGCTGAAAATCCTCAGCAGAACAACTTCACAAAAAGTCTCTTTCTTACAAGATAGGGAGGGAGCAGTTTGGAGAGACTGTCTTCCACAGAGAAGCCTGTCTTCATTGGTATGAATTAATATCCTCAGAGCATTAAGGATGTATGTTTTCCATGGACCTTCAAGAGGAAGGAAGACAGGAGGTCTGAAGATAGCTTTAGAAGACAAACAGACAACAGAATAGATGACTCCAAGCAAAAAGGTTGTAACTTGTTGGTGTGCTGTCTCAGGAAAAAAACCCAAAAACAAAAAAAAACCCAACCAAACAAAAAAAACCAAAACAAAAAAACAAACAAACAAAACCAAACCAAACAAAAAACACAACAAAAAACCCCCAGTGACATATTCAGCATGCCATGTTAAAAGCAGATCCATGGAAAAAGAAGAAAAGACAGAAAACTGTCAGACTATCAGTCCTGCTATGACTTTGAAGAACATTCTTTGAAGGCTGAGAAAGTAATGTTACCCCTTTGCAAAGCCAGAAACTTTGTGACCTGATAAAGTGGTGGTGAGCTTCCAAAAGACAAATGCACCAGTACATGTAGTGCTATATGCAGAGAGAGATTCATTTCCAGTGACGGGCTCCTATGCAGAGCAACAGCTCTTCTGTTCAAATATAGCATTTGTTTCAGGAAGGACACTCTTCTATTCAAACAAATCCAGGAAGTGGTGAAAGCTTTGTACAGTGATCATAAAGTATCTGTACGACTATTTAAATTTAATGAGAAGGCCACTTCTGACTCCAGACTCCATACACTGTCTTTCAGGCCCCTCCACTTGTTTCACCTTCACTGCCTTGGACCAGGACAAGTTTGTACTCAAACACAGCAAACTCTTCACCATGGGCACTGACAGATCCTACCCACAACTCAGTTGTTTTAATCCGACTGACAACAGTGAGTGACCTCTTTCAGTGCTGTTCACAGACACCACCATCTACAGCCATTCACTGTGCACCAGGACTTAGAAGCTTCAAAGGTTCATGCTCTCTCCAGCTGAGTGAAACATTTATGACTGTTTGAAAGTTATTCCTGCTTTACTGTCATGGACACCAAATATTTCACAGCCCTGACCACAGTGATTTTCCCTACACGCAGTTCAAAATATCAACACAGAGTATCACCTTTTATGTCTCACAATACCTTCATGTAAACAATGACTATGCATTAAACTTTTTTTCTTTTTTTGTTGACCTACCCTCTGGTTTCTTTTTAGAAAACAAATTCAGCTAGGTAGGGAACAGATGTATCTCAGTTTGGTCACTCAAAAACACTTGAAAACTCACAAGTACAGACAACTGAAATATCCCATTACCAAAATATAGTTTCACCCAAAAGATGCTTTTATTGTTTTTCTGAAAGACAGTGAGAGAGCACAAAAATTCAGATTCAATACCCATAAATACCAAAGGTAATTCAAGAGAAAAAAATTCTTCTGAACTACATAATCATCACAGGACATTTAAAGATGGGCCAGGATTTCTGCTTCCCTCAGCATATGCTCTGCCATCCTGTCACTGTATGGTCCACTCAGTTTCCTGTATATTTCACTGACTCAAAAAAAAAAAACAACCAACCCATAAGGCTCCCATGCACTACAGAGCTCTTCTAGTTTCTCCTTTTAACATGGCCATCTCAGAAACTGTTGGATGATGGAAGATCTGGCGAATGGCATAGGGCAGCCTGCTAACTAAAATGTTCTAGTTCTCAGCTGTGTCCCTCATCCACGGTATGACTTTGCTCATTCCACAGTTTCCTCATCTCTAACACAACTCCTCTCTCAAGCACTAAAATTAGACATCAGCATGGTCATTAACCCCAAAATTCCATCTTAAGACTGTACCCCTGCATTTCTCCTAATAGGCTTCATGCCAAACTGTGCTCAGCCCCCCATTAAGTAAAATAGATGAGGTAGACATGAAGTGATCTCTTCACTTTGAAAGATGCCTGTCTCATCAACATATTTGACTTCAAGAACAGAATTTAGCCACTCAGGAAAGTAAAGTGCTCCCCCCATACACTTTTGTCATACTAACCTAGTAGGTTAGGTAGATGAAATGGAGGACAAAAAATTGTTTCTTGAGGCTCCCAATGGAGAAAAAGTATTTATCACATAGACAAAGGGATTCTGCTTCAATTAACTACACTGGCAGTTTGGGTGACCATAGAATGAATAGGCAACAAACTCAAATTTATGTCCTTGACATCTGCACAAAAGGCAACAAAGAGAACAAACCTTTAAGAAGAGGGGAAGAAAGTCCAGCAGCCTTCTCTGTTGGTCCTCTGGAATGAGAAATGGAGCCATCTGCTCATATTCTACAAACTGTTTGGCTAGAGTCTCCCACAGGAGGGTACGGCTCTGGGGTAGCTTGTCCTTGCTGTGTGAAGGCTGCTCTGGAACTTCTGCTATGTTGCCATCATCCGGGCTTTGCTCTTGCTGTCCTGCTTTGTTAGGTGCATCTTCCAGCTGCCCTGTGAGTTCAGCTGCTTTGTCCATGCTGGGATGAGACTAGATAAAGATACTGAGTTATTTAGAGTTGGATCATCTTACCATTCCACTCTCTCACGGAACTGACAGTTTTAACTGTTGGAGTTAGAGAGTTTAGAATTATGGAAATGCTCAGTCATTTAATTTTTTACAATTCTAATGGCAAAGCAACCTGCTCCTGGACAAGAACATTACCACCTTGCATTCAGATGAACAAGCTGTCTTCCATGAGACATGTGCACGTGCTACACAACGCATCTGTGCTTTGACAGGAAAAAACAGCAAACCATGCAGCAAATCTGGATTCCAGACCCAGCTTTGCAACTGAGCCAGATCCTCTCCCTTAGTCACCCTAAGTGTAAAACAAGTTGTAATTATTACCTTCATCAGATCTGCAACAGAAGAGCACTGGCCAAGAGCGAGGTTACACATTTTATTGAGTATGGATGCTAAATTAACTGCACATCACTGATACATTCCCCACTTAGACTGAGGCTGAAGCCCTGCCTAGAACAGAAGTTGTGTGGAAAAGCCAAGGGTTCACCATATGGGTGTGCTGGCCCAAAGAGACAGCCATATTCATCTCTTCTATATGACAGACGCA
Source organism: Formicarius rufipectus (assembly GCA_013399695.1). NCBI lineage: Eukaryota > Metazoa > Chordata > Aves > Passeriformes > Formicariidae > Formicarius > Formicarius rufipectus. The sequence continues at coordinate 385,330 of VXAU01004320.1, read as the reverse complement.
CAGCTCTGTACAAGTGGTAGGTATTTTCACTACAAAATTACTTCTTTTGCTGATCCTGTAAACTGAAGCAGATAAGCCTCAATAAAGGAGCATGATGCTTCTAGCAGTCTCATTTCCATCAAATTTAATTTAAAATTAGTCCATCTTGCACTATAGGTAGGGGAATCCTTCATCTCGACCCCAAGTCTTCTCATGTACTTTACAGACCAGTTTGTATCCATAGTTTTCTGGGAGGTCACTGACACAGCCTTGAATCCATAACAGCTCTAGTCCTTGACCATAGCCTTCTGTTACCTTCCCCTGCTGCACTGAGCCTACATAAAGACAAAACTTACACCAACGGAAATCAGTCTACTGCAGTTTCCATCAAAGTCATCCATATGCTTACTGGTGTTTATGTCATCATCTGACTACTCAAAATATGACAGGACAAATTATCACAGTGTAGGTTGGCTAATGGGATTTGTCACCAAAATGAATGTAGCTCACTTTACTTACCAAGTATACTGCATTTTAAAAGCCTAAAAGAATCTTTAACACACTGTTACAGCCCCCTCAAAGAAAAACACCAATGTACATATCTAGGAAATAGGTTCTTTCTCTATGGTGTCACTTTGCCTTCCTAGCTTGTCAATAAAAAAATGCAAAAAAGCAAATATAACTAAAAAACTGAGTCAGATCTGCACTGCAAATATATACACCCAAATACATTTCAAAAAGTGTATTATGAGCCTGGTTTAGAATTACGAGCCAACACGATACTGCATTTGGGATTCTCTCCCTTCACCTTCCTAAAGCGACACAGCAAGCTCACTGCTTGCTTTCTGCCCACTCCATGACAGATGAATCAGTTTCACTTCCACACTCACACAGCAGCTCCATACTGCAGAGATGAAGAGCATGACATTTTCTTGTCACTGTACTCCACACCCCCAGTGATTGTTCCAGAGGACACCTATGTCTAGATGTAAATGCTGGTCCTTCACAGTACAGCAGAGTCTAATTTACTCTACCACTCTGTCCTTTGCTGTGGGAGATGGAGGGCTATGAAATTTTGAACAGTTGCCAAGGAACAGTCAATCTAGAACTTCCTACCTCAACATTTTCTGTTCCACTGCTGTTGTTTTCCCTAATTATCTGTGTTAAGACAACACAGTGCTGTGAGAAGGATTGTGATGACTGTCTGCATAGAGTAAACAGGAAGACTCTGTTCCTCATGACTGTGTGGGAGTTACATTTGTCATATGTTAACTCATGTGGGATTTTGGCTCTTTTGAGTCATCATGAAGTTGTACAGTGTGTTAATTGAGAAATCCTGGGCACTGTTCTAAGGTCTTCAGTGAGCAGAGTTCATTTGCTTTTTCAGTAAGGCTGCTCTCACATCCCAAACAGCACGGCCATTCTCTTCCTAAAGGAAATCTTTCACCTTGGAAGCTACTCTGCTAAACCTAGATCAATGCTGAACACAGGTAACTCACTCCCAGTGCCTACATTCATATTTGTCATTTGCAACCCAAAGTTCTTTTATGGGGGCATTCTACAGGTGGTGAAACCAAGTCATGGAGAGGTGAAATGAAGTGTCTATGCTGCCCTCAGAGGGTCAGTGACTGATCTATCGACGTCTTAAACTGCACTGCACAGCCCTGCAAATACTTTTACCAATTTTCTCTCCTTCTATTCATACTTTCCTCATTGAAGACTTTCTTGTCGGTGGCACAGATAAAACAAGCAGGGATGGTCACTCAAAAACATTTGCTCTATGAATCCATGTAACAAAGGATTTCTTCCCATCTCCACAGAATGCTTATAACCAGATACACACGTATAGCTTCATTAATGAAGATCTAATTGTAGCAGGCTAATGTTAGACATGTATGTGAAAATATTTAATCTCCAGAAATACATGAAAGCAAAATGAGGATTACTGTTTTACTCATTATTTCCTTTAAATAGCTAGACTACAAGAGACATATTAGACTAAATATTGGTACCCTGGTATTAGCCTGTTGACTCCATTTGCACTCTCTGCTTTAAATATTACTTCTCCTAATAGTCTTCTCTTGTGCCTACAATTCAATTAAGACTCCTAAATCCTTTACATTTCCCATTCCTCTTGGAGAATAATTCTTCTTCTAGATGCACCACAAAAATCACAGGGTCCAACATTGAAAGATCTATGGATTTTGAAAAGATCTTATGTGCTGTGTCTCTTTTACAGTCCACCATTTGTTCCAATCCTCAGTGTAAGTAATAGTTTATTTCAGTTTTTGTAAGTTTTATGTTTGATTCTTAAGTTTGATAAGATACTTTTTGAAAAGTATCACAATAAGACAAAAAGTAATGTCTAAATAATAAAGATTTTAGAAGACATGAAATGAAAATGTATCAAATAAACCTGATGCTATCATTCAGAAAGTAGTGTCAGGTTACAGAGAGGAAATGTAACTTAATCATGTATTTTCCCTTTTCTTCTAAAGTAAGTTAGTGTGAAATCACATGGCTATGTGGCTATGCCTTTTCAGATTGAAAAGACAAAAGGGAAGAAAGGCCTGACCAAAGCTGGCAGCAGGACTTGCAGAACACTAACAGCTTACTAGTTGAAGAAAAATGATTTTTTAAAATGACATTTTAATTACATTTACCTGTGATGACATCCCCCAACAGTTCAAAGAAGGATCCCATTCAGCTACAAAATCCCAATTTGCACCCAGATAAAGAAGTTTACTTTTTTTTTTTTTACATTTAAAATAATTTGGTTTCACAGCAAGATGGCTGACCAAAAGACAATCAAGTCTCGTACCAAATTTCAGAGACTGGTCCACTTTTTATGGTAAGTATATGCAAAACATGTTAGATACTTGAGTGTACATGGAAATTTATCTCCGGAAGTACATAAAAGCAAAATAAAGACTACAATTTGCCTCCTTATTTACTCCCACTGTTCAGATGACAAGATAAATATTAGACCAAATTTCAGACCTCTACGACCACCGGCTTTAAATATTCCTTCTTCTAATAGCCTTTTCTTATCTATTAAATCCCAGGACTTTAGTGACTACCAGAAACACACAGCTCAGAACATCCCCAAAATCCACTGTGTTGATATTTCTTTATAATCCCTTCCTTTCCCTGGCTGTTTAATGAACACAGTTAAGATAGTTAATAATTTTAAATGCTAAAAAACAGGGATTCCACTTCCTCCCAAGAAAGCTGTCTGATGCCATAACAGGTCCAATCAATAGAATGCATCACTTGTTTCTTTCATGAAACACCATCTCACAAACTCTTGTTCTCTTCCAATTCAAATCTCAAACTGTGTCCTCGTGGCTCACACAACTCTGCTCACAAGGAATCACAGCACCTCGGAATGAACACTATGCCAGATGCTGTCCATCTACTACTCTCTAATCACCCTGATTCTTCCTCCCTGAACTCCTTCTGCCTTCCTTAAATTATCCACATCTATCAGTTCTATGTCTATTGATCACACTTGACATATTTCACAAGACAAACTGAAAAAAACACCACAAAAAATTTACACTTAAATGTCATTCTATTTACCTTCTCCAATAGGATTGCAACAGCTTCAATAAAGTTGTAAAATTAAATATCCTACCCATCCTTGCCAGTTCCATTTAATCATGAAGTATATGGGGAAGGTATTCTCTCTTCCTAAGTTCTGGTACAATGCTTTGTACAATAAGAGCCTAACCCGGCTGGTGCCTCAAAATAGAAATATCTGACAAAATGCAAATACAATACAAAAGAATACTTTTCAATATAGAGAAGATTTAATACTGTTCAAAGAACAAGTCCCATTTCAATAGGACAAAGTATGATCTATCAGCAATATAAATATAATTTTGGCTTGTTTAAGAAGGTGTGACACTATTATTAAAGAAGTTGCATTCATTTTTAGTAGGAATTCATTTATCCAAGCATATTTTTCTTTTACTTTTCAAGTCAATCTAAATTGCATAAGGCATTTCCATAATATAACAGGAAAAAAAATCAAATTCAATTTCAAACATTCAATTGTAAATCTCTTTATATTTGTTTGAAGAACAACTGTAAGAGTAGCTATAAAACTGACTTAGGCCCTCCGTTATGTATTCAGCCTTTTTTATTTTATTTTTTTTTTTTGGTTTGTTTTTTTGTTTTAAAAAGTACTTTCTAAACATGTAGCTTGGAACAGTTTCTTCTCTGAATTGCATTTACCCTACTGCAGCCAAGGGAGAAGCAGAGATACCAGGTATACTCATTTCTGAGATGTGATCCTCCTGGAAGTACTGCCCCCATCTCAAGAGCAAACAGAATACTTCTCTTCAGCCATGAACAAAAACTCAAGGGACTAAATATCAGAGTAATTCTTATCTCAAAACAACAGCTCATCAGATACAGACATTCTGTAAAATCATATTTAACAAGTCTTCACTAGCAGCAGCAGCAGATCTGCAATCCTATTATCATCTTTAGATTAAAACATACAAGGAAACCACTGATCCTTTTTCCTCTTTGTACTGAGTGAACTTTGACTGAAATCTTTGCTATTTGATAATGGTCCTACCACAACAAATCAGTTGCAAAAAATACTTGCTTCATTCAACATTAAACAGACTGTTCCTTTTAGTTTCACAGTAAATTTCTTGACATACCTGGGCCCCTAGATTGGGCAGCTTCTGTTGTAGTCAATAACCACATCCACAGAGATTAGTGTCAGTGCTTCTGTCCTAATAGGCATCTTGGTGCATGCAGCAGCTCCCACTTTGCTCTTTAAACTTTCCACTGTGAATCGCCTGATTAGCTACTGCACTTACTTCCTGAGGAAAGCAGAAGTGAAAAGCAAATGAAGCACAGCTCAGGACTCACTAAGCTCCCAAAGCAACTTAGAACAGCTCAGCTAACACACAAACCTGGTGGGCATTGCATGCTTCTCCCCGTGTCAAGAGTAACCAGGTATTTCCACCTCTGTACCATATTCACAAAGAAGAGGGGTAAGGGAGAGTGGTATTTCTTGAATTTTGTTTTTAAATTTTAGGTTTACAAAACTGCTACAGGAACACAGCACCACAAAGCTCATGCTTTCTCTGCAACAATCTGTGCCCAAAGGTCAGGCAACAGTTGGAGTCCTTCCTCAAATGCAGCACCCTTGAAATAAACACATTTGAACATTGAGGTGAATGCTTGTCCCTGACCTCTTGACTAAAATGGTCATGGCAGCTATTCAGATGAAGAGGCAAACAAGCACTCTAAGGTCACTGACAAAATAAATGAACCTAGATAGCTATGGACTTGGGGGAAACATTATTTCTCAGTTGTCTAGTTGCTTTTTTGTTCTCCCTAAAAACACATGTAGAAGGCTTTATAATGGTTTTGTAAGGGAAAGTAAACTTTAAATGCTTTTACACAGGAAATCCAAGTGTATCCAACTGCTTCTCCCCAATAACTTTATTGTAACCTTGAGAATCAGTGCGATCATGGCCTTACAATGACTGAAACCTAGGTGGCTAAAGCCATCTGTTTTCTATTAACATCTACTTTGCTCAAATGCTTGAAGAAGTGTTAGGAGGAAAACTTCCTCCTCCAGCTAAGCTACAGTTTAGCTGGATGAAAGGCAGCTAATCCAGGTTGAAGATGCCTGATAAGTGATAAAACAGGACAGCAATTGCCTGTACACCACAGGGACTTCTCTCGATGCAGTGGTGTTCCTGGCTCAGAACAATCCCAGAGGACTGTTCTCATCCCTTCCAGTAGAAATGAAAGATAAAGAATATCGAAAGAAAGATAAACAATAAAGGCAGAGGTAAAAGCATGGATTTAGTTCATCCCTTTACAGATTATACCTGGAATTAAGCAGCTCTGTGGCGTTGTTACTTGGTTTTGGAAAGCATTAGCTGAACAAAGTGTAATCTACAGTGCGTTTTAGAAGAAGATGCAACGTCACACTAAGCTACCCACACACAGGGCAGCTCCAGTGAATGTTGCATTTGGCCACTTTAGTGAACAACACTGAGACACCCAGAGCTCAGTGCCATGCTGGCATTGCTGTGAGACCTCCAGGCTGCTCTGAGCATGGGTCAAGCAAGCTCATGCAGCCTGTGCCAACATTCCCACAACTTTTCTGCCTTAGGCTGCTCACATATTAGCTGATACATTCCTAGTGGCAATCTAGCCAAACCAACAGTGGTGAGATAAATGGCAGAAGCACAGAGACCCAGAAGGGAATATTAATACCATCCCAGAAAGAATATCATTGCCTTTGACTTCCTATCTCAGAAACAAAGGGTAAATGTGTTCCATTTCCACCCTGTTACTGTCAGTTTAAAATCACAAAACAAAAGGTCATTTGCAGAAGTCCCTCCATGCTGTTTGATCAGTGCTTTATTTCCCAGGAGCCTTCCCTATCCAGCAGTACCTTCTCACTAGATGCTGTCAGGAGTCAAGCAGGCACACAGTCATTAATAGATTTCTGATCCACACAGGAAAGGTAGCACCATTACTCTTTTTCATTTGGCACTAACTGCTGATTGGGCTGAAAGTCCAGTTTCAACACAGCTGCCCATTTAATCTCTGCTTCACTGGAGCAAAACAGATGTAACCAAATTATCTGTAGTAAAAATAACTAAATGGGTAAAGACAAGCATATAGTTGACATAGTAGGAGACCGTGCGCACAGCGCCCTTTGTCAGTTTGGGTGGTTTATATTAAAAACCCCTTGCACTGTGTCTGCACCTATAAAAACTGATTAAAAACCCTCCCTTTGTTCTTTCTTCCCCTGTAGTCTCACAGGAAAAAAGAAATTAAAAAACATGTCTCCCTCATTTGCATCTGTGTGCAGGGCACCTACTTCAAGGGAAACCTCATCTTGGTTTAAGGTATTAGAAAGGGTACTAAACCTCCTGGTCCCAGGAGCTCACTCTACCAACACTGGATAGAAACCACCATTAGGTAGTGCAGCACTTTGATGCAGATCATGCATGGCCCAGTGGAAATATTGTCCTGCCTGAGACAGACATATAGTGGGCTGACTGAGACAAAGATTTGGAGATAATGACCAGGTCCACCTGTTTCACAGCATACAGCTTATGCTAATTCTCGCTAAACTTCTCTCTTCTTTGTCAATCCAATATCCATACACAAGTGGAAAAACTCTGATTCATGCCTTTACATTAACAATATCAGCTATGTTAAGGTATCCTAGTTACCTTACTGGTTCAGAATGACTAGAATCACAGGACTTCAGCTTGAGGCTGCAGGTCAGTGATTGCAGGTTTCTCCAAAAACAAAACTTGCAGTATGTTTCAGTTACATTAGATTCACGAAGTGGCTGACTGGTTACAGAAAGAGCAGTCACGTCCTTTGGCTCCTGCTGTGTGGTTGCCATTGCCCAAGGGGCTTATAGTTCAGCCCAACTGCAAACCCAAATGGGATGGAGCTTTGCTGGAAACCCTGTATTTCTCTCTCCCTGTAGATATAAAAAATAAAATTCAGCTGAATTTGCTGAGACAATACATTTTTCTGCTGCACATTCATAACCTTCAATCTAGGAAATAAAAGCCAGTTAAACATGTGTCTCTTTCAACATTTCTGTGTCCAAAAGTTGAATTAGCTGCAGGTTTTTTTCCACTCTTTGCCTTTCTTGCTAAAATCCATCTTTTTTTCTTGGTAAAAAGAAAGTGCATTACAAAATGTTCATAGAATCATTTTTCATTTCATTAGGGAAGCGGCTGTGTTTCATTTTCCTCCCCTCTTTTCAGTGGCAGAACAGAAGCTGACAGAGACCGCAGAGAAAGTCAATGCAAAAATTTAAACCATCTGTTTAGCCATCATTTTCACTCAGCATTTTTCTCAGCAAACCTTGAAATCTGCAATAAAGGAGGCATTCAGCTGCTCCGGCACATCCTCCCAAGAAAGCAAAAGCAGTGGCCTATGAAGAAGCTGCAAGAGTGTGAGCTTGAGCAGCTCAGCTCCTCTCCCTGTGGCACACTCACACAGAAGGCCTAGGGCAGCAGCTCTTTGGAGGTCACCCCATCTCTTTGGCCAGGTTTTCACTGCAGGACAAAGCCCTGGAGAGATGGCAAGGAAAATCCAGTTTCTGCCAGTGCTGCCAGGCAACCCTGAAGTGAGCCAGAAATTATATTTTTTAAAAATTCTGCACATAACTAAATGCCACCAAAATTATTGCAGAGTTAGTAAAACAATATCAACTTTAAAAAACACAACAAAAAAAGTAGCCTTATTTAAAAATGGCTTTGTAACAGAAGTGAAAACATTTTTGTTTGAAACTGTCAGACCCAAACATCCTGACCAAATGAACAGAATACTTTTTCCCCCAGCAGAAAAAAAGTATCAAATATAAAAGTTCCTCTGGTAAGCAGATATTTTGATTAAGTGTCCCCTACTGACTAGAAAAATGTTGTGCAGAAAAATTTTAAGGGAGCTTGACTGAACACACAATCTCCACACTGGAAGGCACATTAGTCTAATTAGATTGAAGAAAGGCTAATATAAAATATAATTGGCATACCAATGGCATTCCCCTTCCTCTACCTCAGATTAACTCTCCACTACAGGATACACAGGAATTCATTGTTTTCATGATCAACTCAAAAGTTTAGTGAGAGGATTGTGATACAGAAGTTCTGTAGGAAAATTCTTATACAAATATTTGTAAAACAGAAAATTAGACTTTAACTCAGTGCTTATCAGAAATAGCACTTACAGGCAGCTCCAGACAAAAGCACAAGAAGTAATTAAACAAACATACATTAACCACGAGCTATTTTCTTAGAGGATTTACTCTTCTCATTTTTTATGAGGAAGAATTACCAAAATCTCAGCAGACAACATAATTTTCTGAAGTTTCAGAAATTGGTCCTAGTTCCTGTTTAACACCATGTTGCTTTTTGCAAGGCTGTTGTGCAGCTTGCACAGCCTACAGCAGTTCTCATTGTCATCTTAGAGGAAATAGTGAGCCTGAAGTTCAGGCTAAACAAAGTAAACAAAATCCCTTCAACACAAGCAGATATTTTCTATCTCTGTGTCCCCTGCTAACTAGTGTTATTTTTTTCTTTAGCAGTTCCTAAGTCTATCTATAAACTCTAGCTCCTGTGACCTTGCTCTCAAATAAGCTATGCTCCCAGAGGGATTCTCCATGTATCCAGGAAGGCTTCTTTCCCACAGTGATAACTGCTCAGGTACCTCCAAATACCTACAGGCTTAATGAGCTGTCACACCCAAGTCATGCTTTTCCATAAATATTATTCTAGCTCTCTGAACTAGATGCATTATCTTCCCTTCTTTTTAATTCTCTGTTTACAGAACTAATACTTCAATTGCATTTGGTTGCTATGCTTTGCCACACCACACAAAGTTATGGACAGAAGGAACGAGGAGAAGAAAGCAGTAGTTTTGCTGCCTAGTATGCTCTGGATTAAAAAACAATTTTTGAAGTTGAGTAGCTTCCCCAGGGACCATGGTTTTCCTTTTTTTTTTTTCCTAGGAAAGGACTGCTTTTAGGGTGTTCAAATGACTATGTTCTTGGCTGGTAAATAATAAGAAAAAAACCTCATTCTCAATTTATAGCCAGATTCTACATTCGTGGGTTTTTTTGTGCTGAGAACAGGACTTGGAAGGATACACAAAATTGCTGCTGCTGCTCAATAAGAAGTAATTTTAGTCTTAAAATTAAACTATGGCACTATACACGTAGAAATACTTGCTTAAGGGAGCAAATATGAGCAACAAAGTCATTGGCTGTGTGATCATTTGTGAGCTCAGTGTATTGAGCAGAACTTGAAAGCACAGCTTTCACATTCAGAGCAGAGGCTGCTGCTGCATGGAGCAAAGGAGGAACTGGTACAAGAATGCAGCCCTTACCTTGCAGAGAGGCTCACCACAAGAGGGAAGTGCAACAGCAGCAGCGTTTTGTCAGATTGGAGTTCTTTTTGCTTGTAGTGGGTTGCCCTTGGATGGATGCCAGGTGCTCACCAAGCCACTCTATCACTCCCCTTCTCAGCTGGACAGGGGAGAGAGAATAAGATGGAAAATGACTCATAGGTTGAGATAGAGCAGTTTACTAAAGCAGAAGCGAAAGTTTGCACATGCAAAAGCAAAGAGGAAAATAACAAGATTTATTCTCCACTTCCCCTTAGTAAGGGATGCCTGGTCACTTCCCAGGAAAAGGGGCTTCAGCCCTTGGAATGGTTTCTCAGCAGGCAATCACCATAAACAACAAATGCTCCCCTTCCTGCTCCTTTCCTTAGCTTTATATCTCAGTTGGCATCATATGGTATGGAGTATCCCTGTGGTTAGCTTGGGTCTCCTGGGGTGGTTGTGTCCCCTTCCAGGATCTCGCTCTTGACTGGGGGAGAAATGTTACAGTACAGATGCTGTGCCCAGCAGTAGCCTGAACACTGGTGTATTATCAACACCTTTCTAGCTACCAATGCAAAGCACAGCACTGGGAGGGCTGCTGCGTGGAAATGAACTCCATCTCAGCCAGACCCAATACATTGCTGCAGTACCATTGCAGGGCTGAAGAGCAGTGACTCAGAGGTGACAAACTAGCAAATTCCTTCTGCAAGGCTACCTATTAGGACGCCAGTTCAGACACAGGGTCTCTAGGGTTGTCACTGCCTTCAAGAATTGCCTCTCTGTAAGCAGAGGAATGTGAATGGCAGGCTTCAAATGAAGGTCTAGGAAGCCTAATTCAGTAATAAAAGTTGTTAAGCCAAAAAACAGACATCAGTCCAAGGCAAAACTTAAATAATTATTTTTTATCTCAGTGAAGCAGTCACCACACAATTCAAATGCCTCTAACTTGAAGGAAGCAGAAAAAACTACCTTGTAAAAATCTGAGACCCACACACACTGAGAATGCAATCTGCAAGGTTTGCCCCCTTCATCCAACTATGTAGCAATAAACCAGGAAAAGAACCTGTGTTCAGACCATGCCAGAGTTACTAGTGGTAGGGGAAGAAAGTCAAAATCAGACACATGGCTTGTATTTTACTGTGTATAGCTGGAAGAGTAGCTTACAGATCCATCTTAAAAGACACCTTAAATGCACAGATAAGTGTATGACTAAACACTGTGTAGACACCCAAGGCTCTAGTAGTATTTTTAATTCTATTTAATGTCTTACCCTTTCTCATTTTCACTAAACTTTTCATACTTTTATCCTCAAATGACATGTGAATAAAGATGAAAAATTCAAACAGCCTCCCTTCACCCAACACAGACACTCCTGCCAGAGATATTCAGAGCTCTCCCTTTCCCACCGATGATTTTTGTCCATACAGATCTTAAACAGGAAACTGTACCTTACATCCTTTTATCCTCTGCCCAAGCTCCAGAGACATGACTTAGTTTGTGGTTCTCAGTGGGAACATAGGCAGCCCTATTTCCGAGCATCTCCTGTGTTGGCACCTTCCTCCCCGAGCGTCACGAGGTGGCAGCACAACAAAAGGGCTTGCAAGGGCTGCTCTGACGTCAGGCATTCGAAATCTTACATAGCTGCAGGTACACAGCTCATTTCCGTCTCCGAATTGCAGCTTCCATTTCTATCCATCCATCCATCTTAAAACATGAGTGTGTCACAGCACAAAATATAACCACTTACTTTCCTGATATTTGCTTTCAGCAATTTTAGCACTTAGAGGATTCAATTTTCATACTCCCACCAGCCCCTGGAGCAGACAGGTTTCAGTTGGACACCCAGCAGAGAAGCCACTTAGAAAGCAGTGGTCTACTTTGACCTTCTCTCTCTGGGGACACAGATTATAAAGATTTTAGCATGTATCAGAGAAGATAAAAGAATGCGAATGAAGAATGGAACTCTGGGGAGAAGCAAATTACTTGTGAACTGTATCAGCATTAGTAAAGGAAAAAAATCAAGATATAATTTGCAGAAAAGTGTTTTTCAATACTTTCTAATGTAAAGTAGTTGATATTTTGTTGAGGAAAGGCATTTTTTTCATTTAAACCTTGATCAAAAATATTAGTAAAGCTAAAAAAAGGACAACATAAACAAGAATATCCAGACATAAATGTTACTTGTGGGGAGCTAATGATTTTTAGAGGGCTATTTGGTTATTTTTTAAGCAAAAAAATAATCCTATTCATACAACTTTAATGAGTAGTTCTGTTCTTTCTGTAAATCCAGTACATGATTTTTTCCAAGATGAAATTCCCTGCAGGAACACAAAAACCAAACAAAAAAACCCACCAAAAACAAAAAATCCCCCCAAAAAACCCAAACAAAAAACCCCCAAGAAATCCAAAAACCCCCCCCCAAAAAACCAAAACAAACCCCCCCCAAAAAAAAAAATTACCTGGGCCTCCAAAACCCAAGTCATTAAAAACTCCATTTTAATCTCATTATTTTATTCCTCTCTGCTTAATATAACTTGAAACAGGAGAAAAATGGGGCAGTGTTAAAATAACAGCATATTTGAACTTTTTAGCTCCCTCCATTTTTCACCAGCCTCCAGTGTTCACCCTAGTTGATCTGCCTAAATGACTGTGTTTTCCCCTGAGACAGCAGGAGGAGATACATTCTGGAGGATGCCAGTTTCACTCCCCAGTGTCTAAAATATGCATGCATTGCTCCTTGATTCCTGCCACTAAAAGAAAAAAAAGTAGCATTCATTCTGCAGAGACAGCATTCAAGTCTTAAATAATGCATTTCTATCTATCCTCTCTGAACCAAGGACCTCTTCCGGGCCCATAGGTGACAGGGTGACAGCCCAGGTTACTGCATTTTATGCAGCTGATTCATGAGGTCCTGCAGCTCCTGAGTAAAGCATGTATCGCTGTAATTGTTCTCAAAGGTGCTGGGAGAGTCTAGAGGAACAGATGAATAAGAGAAATCAGTAATCTCCCCAGGCTTTCATATCCCGCTTGTCCCAGAGACACTCAAACTGACAAATTTAGTTGGGTGATCAGAGCAGACTGATGTTAGTATACAACTGGAGGCATAAAGTTAGGATCAGAGACTTGATCACAACAGCACAGTTAAGTGGGACTTCGTCATGTAAAAAACTTCACTTAGAAGTTCAAGATGCTTTGCTTACATAATGCAACGTCCAAACAACATGAACTACTGCAACAAATTTTGATCCAGCAGGTCAATTAAGCATGTATTTTAATGTGAAGTATAGTGTATAGTCATTTGTGACTTAAAGGCTTAAATTAATGCTTTTCTGTAATCAGGAAATTAGGATCAGAAAAAAAACCAGAATTCATTTCACAGAGAATTTCTGTGAGAAGAATCACCCATTTGAAAGAGGCAATGATGAAGACCTTCAGCTGAACTTCCCTGATATGGCAGCAGTAGTAGCACTGTTAGGTCTGTGATGATCTGAAGGTGATAGTGAGGCAAGGGTTAGAGAGCAGAGTAGCATTTTGTTAGACTAAGAGATACATCAGCAACAAACAGGCTTTCACACAGACTCACAAGCATGTTGACAGAAGGGACCTCTGGAGGTTACTTAGGCCAGCCTTCCGTTTGGAGCAGAGGAAGCACCAAAACCAGACTGGTCACTCTGAAAACCTCTGAAGGCTGAGATCAATCCTACTCTGTAGATATCTGTCCCAGTGCTGCATCATCCTCCTGGTGAAAAGGTTGTTCTGGGCTCCAATCTGAGTTTCTAAGCTCCAAATCTGGGGGAATCACTCTTTTGTTTTAGTATCTGGATGACCCTCATTAGCCTCTTCGCCAGATTAACCAAGTTTGTCTTCCTTAATCCTTCCTTGTAGATGTACCCTAGTCCTCAACAGTCTGAGTAGCCCTTATTCAGATGTGAAACAGATTTCAAGCCAAGTACAGTTTGGGAACGATTTATTTCTGTTTACTTAATTGTGTTAACTCTATTTTATCTAGCTGTAAGACAAGTTGCAGTGTCATTGCCATTCTATTTCAGATTGGAAAATATCCACTAGATCTTGTATGGAGCAGAAACAAATGATTGAAAGTCTCTGATCCACCCTGAGGTCTCTCCAGTAGATAATGCAAAGACTAAGGCTTCTCTCTGCCTCATTTATAAAGCTGTCATCTAGGCACAAAATTAAGATAGGCACTGGTTATTCATAGAACTAGTATCTATTTTACATTTAATTTGGCTCCTTACCCTGTGAAAAGCAAATGAGATGCAATACTTGGAGCCAACTCTGCCTTAGTAATCCTATTTGCCTTCATTAGCAAAGGAAAACTTTGCTTGCAGACATGTTTAGAAATATGGCAATAGCAAGAGAATTTCTGATACTGAAGGAAATAGATAATCTATGATCCTGGTGTAGCCCTTGTTGTAATAAGGATGATACCACAAAGATGAGTACAGAAAAGAAAATATACAAAATTAAATAAGAACTAGGAACATACGTTGTCTCCCTGTTTATGAAGTCTAAAATATCTGGATTGAGAAGACATCTGTTGGTTTTATATTTATAATCTAAGGCTTGCTAGCCTGTAATGGATGAAGATGCATCACAAAATGAAGCTGGAAATCTTAACAGATCATTGAGAATCATCTATCCTTTCTTTTACCACCTCTTCAATTGCACTGCCTAAAAGCTTCTTGAAAGTTGAAAATTTCTGTAAAAGGTTTTGCTTCTCATTAGCATAGTTCACCATTTATAACAAAATCAGATAGGACACATCAACATCTCTGCTATCTGTCAAGTATAAACAAGGGAAAGATATTCCAGTCAGGCTTTCTTAATCTACTGTGAATAACAGCATACAATTCTCAAAGTGCTTCTGCAGGCCACTTAATATCTATTTTTTCCTACTCACAGGGCACTCTTCTGAATAAATTCAGATTATGTTAAGATATTTCCAACAGTAGTAGGTGAGATCTTGCAGGGATATAGGTACACTTGGTCTATGTTCATCACTACAGAGGAGAAAAAAAGCCATCCTTGGCTGTCAGCAGTATCTCTGCTGGGTAAGTTTGAAGTCTAAAATGAAGTCTAAAGCAGCTGTCTTACAGGCTTCTCAAGCTACAGTTGCTCTCTAGAGATTCACTCTTACATCCTGAAATGAAAGATTAATTACCTCTGACCTGCTGTGGAACAAAACTAGATGGAAAGGAACAGTGACTGTAAAAGAATGAGAAAGAAATGCAGATATTCACTAGTTTTACTCTAAAAAAAATATTAAAAATTATTATTGTTTGATCTCCCCCTTACCTCTCATTCCTGAACGTAATTCTGAGATTACAGTTCTGTCCTCTCCTAGTAATTTTGATGAGTATAGCATATTCACTGCCTCCTCCAGTAAGTGTTACTCCTGGAAAGCCCAAGATATCATTAGTTATGCATTTTCTTACTTTTCAGCCAAAGCTAAAGAAATTGCTCCATTCCTCATCTCTTGGCATTAGATAACCCCTGAACTATTTTTTTTCCCTAAATTACTATTTTCTCCTGAAAGATACCTTTTAGCTCCCAGTTGTTTCCAGAGACTGTTCTAGGACATCTGAACAGGTTTCTTCATCCTGCACCATCAGCTTACAAAATACTAGAGAGGCCATCTCAAAAGGAGAACAGGGGAATTCTACTTTCATGGTTTGAATATTTCTTGCTATATCTCCTAAGACTGCTAGTATAATCACTGATAACTGGCAGCTAAAAGACCAGAGGCTTTTTTCACCTGGAAAGCCAGCTGGCATCATCATCAAGAGGTTTCAACTGGTGATTACTTACTTAGCCTTAGACTCTTAACCTGCAAGGGTTGTGCCGGACTGAAATTCTTTCTGGTCATCAAATACTTGAAAGGTTGTCAATTTGTGCCCACTCTTTATCAGCAGAATTCCCACAGTCTCTGCATACAGAACCATTCTAACTTGCCTTTCAGAAGAAAGGCTACTGCAGTTATTGATCTCAAAAAGCACACCATGGTCTTTCCTTGCTTCTTTGGACCACTTTCCATCAACTCCATTTTACACCATATGAGAACAGATTGTAACCAAAATTGCAATCTAAATGAACTGGATCTAGAGTTCAACGGCGCCAAAGTCCAGGGTGATTAGATCTTGGGCTTTGATCCAGATACATCTTGCTGATGAGTAAAGAAAATATATCAATCATCCAGTTACAACAAGTCCTTGGCCTGCATATAGAAGCAGAAGATGAGGAGGAGGAAAAAAAGGATATACCATATGATAATTGGTAGGTGACAGCACGCTGTGTGTGCAGCCTGGGGAAACAGAGATCCATTCAATCCGCCTCACAACAGGCTCAGTAAACTCACTGGCCCACGCACTCTTCCGTCTCAAGCAACCAACATGTTTCATAGCCTCCAGTCATCAGCCTTGGCGCCAACCGATGAATCATATCACCTGTGAGTGTCCCTGCTGCAGTAACTTATTACATCCTCTGCAGTTAGATAGCACTTGCCAATCCCAGATTTTAAAGCACTGCATTAATGTGGATGGGATTAAATATCTTGCTTGTAACCATGGGAAATTAGCTTGCATTAAGATTAGAGGCCACACTTCCTCACTCTCCTTAAGTTTTCTAATCCCTTGGTCACATCTCCCCCCTCCTTCATTATGAGCACTTAACAATCAACAGTAAGCATTTGTGATAGACAGAAGAGTTTTTCCACATTCCAAAAAGGCAACAGACAATTAGTGGCCATGTTTATTTTTAGATTCACATATGAGTCAAATAGTAGAACTTCTCTAGTACTAGGTTAGCCAACTGATTTCTCTTTTCTAGCCTAGCAGATCTTTAGTGCTCTATGATGGACTACCATTCTGGATTTGACCAAGCAGAGGCATATAACCATAAGAGAAATCATTTCTAACAACAGATGCACACCTTGATATTGGTATCACAAGCTATGAGGGATACCCCTCTTGATTTAAATCAGTCAATTATTATTACCTACAGTCCAGAAGCTTCCTAAATTGCTCTGACAAGCCAGCTAAATTGAGCCATCTTTAGCTTAGCTCTAGATAAAGTGACCAGCAATACCCATTTCTTCTATAAGGAAAAGGGAGGGACAGCACAGCAGGGTAGAGCATAGCGCCCAAAGTATTTGAAGGAACTAAAAATAAAAGACTTTGAAATGACCAGATTAAATCAGGAATCTAGATCATCAAACACATTCATGATAACAAAGAAGCAGGTCTAGGGTCAAGTCAGGAAATCAAACCCCAGCTGAGAGTCAGAATTAGGTAGGATAAAGATTAGCAGTATCAGAGCCAATTCTTCAATTATTAGGTGAATCCACAGCAACAAAGCAAATATAAGGTCAAGCTGAGAAAGTAGTCTATAGACCACGATACAAACTCATACATCGCTACAGTTGCACTGAAAAACACTACTACAAAATAACTAAAACTACATGTGAAGCCCAAGCCTGGGCTTAAATAGAGGTTCTGGGCTTATGGGAAGAAGGTGTGGGTGGTGGCCATGTGAGGTGTGTCAGGGCTGTTAAGGCTAATTAATGTACTTCAGAGCCAAAGCATAAGCTTCTGTAGTCTTGGCAGGGTGTGCTTAGCTGCAGAAGCTCCTCTGCTGCTTGTTATGGCTCAGCTGTAACTCCTTCTGCACCTCTACTCAAGAACTTTTCTGGTATCATAACCCTAAGCTTCAACAGCAAGGGCACTGATGAGCTGTAGTCTGAAGCAGCAGGTAGGCATTATTCAGAATTGCTGATGTATGGACTCAGTGTGAGGCTCAGTACACAACTTCTGGAACTCTCAAGATGGGAAATGTGCCCAGATGCCTTTTCTGGCATTCTTGACTAAAATCTCTAGTCAGGGTATTTTCAAACTTTTCTCAAAGATACTTTTTCTAGGTGAGAGCAGAGAACTGGTGTCACAGTAACTCTATTTTTCTCAGTTCTACTGCTTCTTTAGGCACCACAGACTACTCACAGCTCTGTTTTTACACGGGGGCTTTTTATATAGAAGGGTATATGTTCAAAACACCTCTTAGCAGGATGGCTTTTGATTGTTTGACTTGATGATCTTGGAGGTCATTTCCAACCTTAACAAGGATTCTATAATTTTATGTGTGTTGAAGGGGCAGATGGCAGAGGTGTGGGACTGATGCAGGTGAAGAATTGACTTGGGCATTACCAGCCCACAGGCAGGTCCCCCATGGATGTGGTTCTGTGGTATGAATGCAGCTGAGGAACACTCCCTTGAGAAACTACCTGTGGGATGGCGAGGGGTTCCAAAACTCACAGGAGAATTAAGATAAATGTAAACTATCACAATTATCCATCTCAGTTTAAGCAGTTGAGTATACAAGATTCAGGAATTAAACATATCCACAGAGTCTGTCTCCTTCCAGATGCTTTCTAGGCTACTTTTCTACAGGTTCTACTCGGTATTTCTTTGAGGAAGTATTTCTTTTGTCAGATCAAAGTATTGCAGTTGGTATGGAACCACTTGCTGGAGGTGATTGCTTTTTCTCTCTCAGCTGGCTGGTTTGCTTTTTTTTCTTTGACAGTTCACTTTGCTGAAATAGGATGTCTGAGAAACTCAGACCTAAACTTGAGACCAACGTTCAAAAAAAAAAAAATCACTTAAGTTTTTATCCTTTGAAAATTGCTGTAAGATGGCTGAAAATGTTTAAGTCAAAGCAAAACATGTCAAACAGGATCAAGTTGAATATTTCTGTTTATATTGAAATTTTTTTATTTAACAAAAAACCAAAAAACTAAAATTTAGAATTTAGTGTTGAACTTGGCTGTTATTTGAATGGTTTCATTTTACCCATAAACATGATAATTATTTATATAGATCACATTATATAATGTCTTTCCCCAAGGGGAAATCACGTTTTCATGAGAAATGACTTAGCAGGATGAAGTGTTCAATGCTTTCCATGAGGCTAAAAGTTTAGTTAATTTTATCCCTTGTCATGTTTACTCCACACATCTTTTGACTTCCTGCTCAGTCTGCAAAATTATGTATATAAACAGCATCAAAGAACATAAGAAATGCTAAAACATGGAGACAGGAGGAGTTCTATTAGATGGTTGACAGGAATGACTTTTTGATCCAGGTTCTGAGGTTGGCCAGAAAGACAAAAGTGTAACTTCCTTCTGCTGATGCTCTTGCTGGTTATCCACGGTATCAGGATGCTTTCTAAGTTTGGTGACCAAGGGATTCTTCACTGGGTTGAAACCCAACTAATACAGATGACTAGTGGGGAGATAACTGCAGGAGCCTGTGTATTCAGAACAGAGACAGTAGTTCAGATCCCACTTCTATCCTTACTTACGAGTGTGTAGATCGGAGTTCGTGCCACCATGAACTCAAAGATTTACACTTACAAGCAGCTGGTTCAACTGGCAGCTAAAGGTCCAAAATATCTTAGCCATTGCTGCAGCCTGCACATTGAGTACAACCTCTGGCAAGAGCCAGAGATCCTCTTCCAGTATTGAAGATACAACTTGATGGCCAGTATTCAGTATCCAAGACATGACAGATCATGGTAGAGGAGAAAGCTGCCAATCTCAGATGCATTTCGCCAGTATACCTCAGCAATACAAACCTGCAGGGTGGTGCTGCAGGACATGTACATTGCTAGGGAAATAGTTACTCCCTTTCTGATGCTTGCAGAAGCACCTGCTTGGTAGATGGGGATGATGAAGAAGGAGGTTGAGCAAAGAGGAGCCAAGGATCAGGATGTGTTCATTACCCAGATGCAATTATCATCTAATTACCTATCTATATTTTATAGATACTATTGAGTAGTACCTACCTATTTCAACAAATGTTTGTCCATCCTTTCCTCCCTCCCATTACTCAGGCTTTGCCTCCCCGCAGGGAGGGGTGAGGGTGAGCTTAGCAGGCAGTACCAGTGAAAATGATGGGTGCTAAAAATGTAATCCTATCCTGCCGGGCTCTCAGTGCAGGCAAGAGATATTTTCCTCTCCCGCAGAGAGCAGTGGGTCGTTTCTCCCTCAGCTCATCGGAATGCCTCCCCGGGAGGGATGCAGGGCTCAGCAGGCGGCCGAGCACGCCGCTGCCCTCAGGACTAGCGCAGTTGACATTACTTATAACTCAGAAGAAATCACGATGAGTCAGGTTTAGCTCCTGATCTGATCCTTGTCGAGTCAAAGCATCTGTTGAGCGTGACCGGAGGAAGATGCACATCGGGAGCCGGGATCCGCGCCGCTCCCTGGAAGCGGCACATTGATCATACTGCCGCGTGGCCAATTAGCGGCAGGAGCCAGGTCCAGCCCTCGTGTCTGCGCGTTAGTGATCTATCGGCAATAATTAGCGAGACAGTTAATGCCTAGTTTGGATGGGAATTAATTCGAGGCCGGATAAATAATGCATTAGGGTTTATTCAGCCCCGTGAGAAGCGTCGCCAGCGCTGGAAGCGGCGAGAAGCGGCGCCTGAGCGGCGATGTGCGGGGCGGCGGCCGGGGCCGGGCGCTGAGGCTGCGGGCAGCGCCCAGCCGGGAGCATGCTGAGCCCCAAGATCAGGCAGGCCAGGAGAGGTGAGTGTGCCCACCAGTGCGCCTCGCGTTGTGGGGAGGGAGACCATCTGCCGGCACTGGAAACTTCGCGGTGGTGCTGAAGAGCCCCTAGCGCAGCCTGCGGAATGTCCCCCACCCGGGCTGCAGGGGCTGCCCCGCTAGAGCCAGGCTGATACCCTGCTAGCCGGAGCCAGCCCTGGGGAGGGCAGCGGGAATGAAGCGGAGGAGAAGGAGACCTGTGCCTGTGCTCACCAGCGTTGTCTGCAATGTCAGGGCTGAGCAGCGGGGACAATTTAAAAAATTGTACTCTGCCCTGGGACTCGACGGAGCCTTTTCACCCCTGCGCTGCTTGCTAATGCTGCATTTCTAACGCTAAATTAATTGTAAGAGCTGGAGACAGTTGTGACAAGTTCACCTGCAGCATCTTGGAGAAGCAGTTTGCTGTAGCACATTATCCTTCCAGGGCTGGAAGCAGGAGGTGGATGTGTGAGCTATGGGCAAGACAAAAGGAAGGAAGGAAAACATGCCCAGGGTTTGCAACAGCTGCTTTGAGCAGTCGCTCAGACCTGTGAGGTGTTGTGTGCAGTGTTTGTAAAGCAATTAGGTGGGGCTGAGCACAGCCCTTGTCTGCACTGTCAGGTCACCTGGAATAGATGCTCTGGCATTTATTGTATGAGCTTCAGGAGTAGCATCAGTTGCTCGTTTGACATGGCATTCATTGATTGCCTTCATCACTCACAAACTAAGGACAGTCTCAGAGGGATATCTTCCTGTCCATTGGAAACTGATTAATGTAATTTAGGAGCTAAAACAAACACAGAAGAGTATGCAAAGAATAGGGTATTCTTTAGACATGTCAAGATTATAAAATACAAGAAGTGTCACTGCATCTAGCTACTGTGATTCAGGGGCAGGTACTTTCAGCCAAATGTCACTTGGCATCATATGTATGAAAGCAGTGTTACGTGAAGAACAGTCCTTAAAATACCAACAGCCCATTAAATATCTGCTAGCGTCTTGGAAGGAAGAAGCTTCCTGCCATCGGGAGGTGTCAAGATCAGATATGTACTGCTGCACCCAAAGTAAAGTCATAAGTACTTATTTCTTAGTTACACAATTTTGTAGAAGTTCAGAAAGTCTTTCGTAGATGATGCCTCTTTGCCATCCCCCTTCTAATGGATGTCTAATCTCCTTTTAATATATGTGTTATACAGCGTTGCTGTTGGCTATTGACGAGACAAGCCAAATGTTGCTTCTAGAGTGGCACAGGAATTCTGTCTCAGAGCAAGGGACACAGGCTTTCAGAATGGCATACCTGACACTCTCTTCAAATCATCTGGAAGAGCTGGGAATTAACATATATTGAAATCTAGTTATGGAATTCTAGATCCCTCTGGGCTACTGATGCTTGGGGAACAAACTGTAGTGTAATTGTGATTCGATTTATAGTGGTATATGTCATTCTCTGTGGGTTTGTTCTGTTTGATTGATTAACTATGCAGTAGTAAGTTTATTTCTGAATGAATTTAGAACTCATGGAAAGAGCTGGCCTCATGGGTTTTGAAGCTTCAGGAATTTTCCTACTTGTGCAATGCTGTGGCAAAGCACTGGCAACCTCTTGCAAAAGTTACCAAGTAGGAGCTAATCCTGCCAGGTTCTTCTATAGCTCTTGTTCACAACAACTGTAAACAGGCAGTGCTGAAGATGCTGAATCCTTCTTGAAGGTAAGTGTCCTACTTTACAAGACTGAGCTGAATGTGAAATAGTAGTTCATGCTCCCTGGTGTCTCAGTTGGGTTTGCTAATGAAGGGTCAGGTGCAAAATGGTGGACAAGCAGAGTGTTCAGAAAGCTGCAAGAGTATGCTGTGTACAGTAAGCATCAGCAAGGGCAGGAGAACTGCTGCATGAGCTTGGGTAACTTCTCAGAGTAGTGACTGTCAGCTCTGCCATTGAGGCCTTGTTGTAAGGGAGGTAGTGTGACTTCTCTGAGCAAACAGAATGAAGAGAATGGGCAAGGAAGGATACTTGGGATACAAGCCTGTGGTTTCACTTGAGTGACAGGAGGCAGCAGTTAAGCTGAAACTAGGGATGTTCATGTATTTATAGAGTTCATGAGATTCAAACCCCTCTGTGTGTGGCTAGATAACTCTTTGCTTCAGTCTCCCTGCATTTGCGCAAATAGAAATGCTTCATCAACTACTCTTTATTTTCAAATCTCTGCTAACAATGTACCTTCAAACCTTCAGTTGTGACATCTGATGCGGCCGTTGTTGTTTGACTTATGTATTGTCCTTAAGAAAGCTCCTGGGTTTAAAGGCATTAAGGCTTTTGAAGATGTTGAGTCTGGACTTGAGCTTGACACCCAGGGTGTAGTTCTTAATATCTCTGAAAGTTATGGTAGAGAAGAAAGATAATTTGCCTTACGAGTAATACTGTCAAGTATAACACAGCCCTTGCTGTTCCATCAGCAGCCTCACATCTGTAACTCAGAAATATGCATTTAGGGGTACATTATGTTTCCACAAGACATAGGAAAGTGTTAAATCTCACAGACTTAAAATTTTAATGTGTATAAGTTGTCCTCTGGAAAATCATTCATCCTGGATAGGCTTGAATGGATTTTGCATTATTTTTTCATCATAGTGGCTTATATACAGCAACTTGAGGAATCTAGGAACCTGAAATAAGTAACTGCAATGGAAAACATGTATTTTCACATTCTTACTAGGTAATGGAGCCTAGTAATACTGCCTTGCTTAGTGGAGGCACGAGAACTTTCAGGATGGAGAGGAGGAACGGCACTTTTCAGACTACATCCTTCAGTCCTGAGGAATGCACTTTTGTTTCATTGTTTTAATGTAAGAGAATTAAAAAAAAAAAAAAAAGGCATTTGATCCTTAGTTTGAAAAGTCTCTGATGGGGTATACCTGTCCAGTTGCACTTAAATGTGCTAGGAAATGGAAGCTGGACTGAGTGAAGACTTGTGCGTTTATATTTTAATGAGTGATGTGATGGAATATATAAAAAGAACCTGCTGGCTTGATACATTATAGTACTGTCTTCAGCACAGTCTGTCTCAGCTGTAGAGGCACGAAGGATAAGTCTTTCCCCTTACTTGGACTTCGTATTAGAGAGTAGCAGTGACCAATTGTTTCTGTTTGTGGCATGCTCATGCATGTGTTACAGTATTGAAAATTTTCTTCCAGTCATGATAATTAAACTTCTGTTCATCTGTTGTAATTAAAACTTAGAACTTGGAAAAAGTGATAGGAGACATTTTGGCTTGTTAATCTCCTGGAAATGAACAGGTATCCTTTACATGCCTGTAGTAGGATAAAGTTATTTCCCTCTCTCTTTTCTCCTTCTCTGAAACTTGTCATAATTCAATTTTAATGAAAAGTGGGCTTTGGCATACTTAATATGTTTCTAAGGATGGTGTTGCCAGGAGGGACTTTAGGGGGTAAAGTACTATTATAGCCCTCTGGGAGTGTGCACATTTACAATGTAAGCTTCACATGCTTGCAGCGAGCATAGCTAGGTTTTAATACTCAATGCCTTTGCAATGGTGTCATTGTGTTTTTTATGAAAGTGCTGTGTCTTTGATTACAGGAACATGAGTACCCTATATTTAAACTGCTTTCTTATGGCAGTAAGGATACATGATTGCATGATTTCTCTGTCCTAAGAATGTTTTTGTTGCTTGGCTAAATTAAACCGTATTTAAAAGAAGTAGTGTCAAAACATATTTGGCTCCTATTAATTCAAAGAAAATTGGTGGCAGGTCAGAGGAAAGATAACCACATGTACACCTAGGAAAACTGCCACATAGTACTCACAGTAATTTATGTTCTGAAAAATAATGCCCAGCTGACCATCCTAAAGACACATGGGCTATCCTGTAAGAGCAAACATATATTCAAGTCAGACAGACAGCTAAGGGATATAGGAGTTGAAAGGGTTGTTGGGGATGTGGAAGGAACTAGGTTTTTGAGGAAGATTCAGAGACAGCATTATGCAAGAGGAAGGACCATGTAGAAGAACTGGGGTTTGTGTGTGCCGTGGTTTACCCTGAGAGAGCAAACAGGTCCCACACAGCCGCTTGCTTGCACCCCCACTCAGCAGGACTGGGGAGAGAGTTGAAAGAGTAAAAGCTGGAAAACTCATGGGGTCAGATAAAGACAGGGATAAAAACTAGGAAAAGCACAATAAAAACTAGAAAAAATAGGGAAAGCAAAAGCTGCACACGCAAGCAAAGCAAAACAAGGAATTAATTCACTGTTTCCCATTGGCAGGAGGTATTCAGCCATCTCCAGGAGAGCAGGGCCCCATCATATGTAATGGCTACTTGGAAAGACAAATGCTATCGCTCCAAGCCTCCTTTCCTCCTCCTCTCCCCTTGCTTTGTATACCAAGCATGATGTCATATGGTCTGGAATATCCCTTTGGTCATTTTGGGTCATCTGTCCTGACTGTGTGTCCTCCCAACCTCCTATGCACCCTCAAGCCTCCGTGCCAGTGGGGCAGTACGAAAAGCAGAGAAGGCTTTCTCTCTATGTAAGCCCTCTCACCAGTAGCACGAAAAGCAGAGTATTATCAACTCAGTGTTCAGCACAAATCCAAACACAGCCACTGTGAAGAAAGTTAACTCTACCCCAGCTAAAACCTACATGTCGTGGTAGAAGACTACAAGACAATAATCAGTGAAAATCCAGACTTCCTTAATTCTGCAGACTGAAAGCATGTTATTTAATACAAACCCAAATGACAGTCATGAGAATTACAGTAGTACACTTTGTAATCTACACAAGCATTTTAGGATTAGGAGTGAGCCATTGAAACAAATCTAATTCTATTCACAAATTGCACTTTGATTATGTCATGAAGCAGTCTCAGAATAAACAGTAGAATTCCTTTTGGATTAAACTAGGTAGCAAGATATTTTCAGGAGTGCACCTAATGCTTTCCAGCAACTAATGGGTAGTCAAGTCCATAGGATCAGAATAGAACTAGTCCAAAACAGAGTCCCTTGAAATGCATATGTGGACATTAGTTCCCTGCCATTAATGAACAGATCCGCTCCTAATGATCTGCACTGCTTACTAATTCAAAGATCTTCAAAGTAGTCAGAGTCACACGACATTTGTGTTCAGAACTGACAATTTTATCATTCTTAGATGGCCAAAAATTTACTACCGTAGTATCTCAGAATGTAACAATTCAAAGCATATTTACCTTTGATTATGCCACATTTCACAGGTAACACATTCCATGGATTAGGGCAAAACCCTAGGCCACACATGAAGTCCAAGGCAGAGTCAGGACTTGAAACTTGTTTCCTAAAGTACAGTGTATATGAAAAAAATATTATGATATCCTTCCATCTTTTCACTGGCCATTTTTTGTTATTGCAATGCAACTGGCTCCATAAAAACTCTCCAGTTAAGAGCAGCCTAGTCATATAAATGCAACTTTCAGCTTTATTTCTTGAGTACATGGAGGGCATCAGCATAATAGGATGAACATACTGGTATGAAATTGCGGGGGATGCCTCAAGGAACATTTTTTCTGTACCAGAAACAGAGAGATTTGGGTCAACCCTCTAGAGAATTCTTGTTTAAAGCAAATGACATTATTAATCACTTCTTCAAGAAAGTCTCAGTCACAGCAGAAGGCCATCAGCCAGTCATGCCTTTCAGGAGTTCTCATCTCTCCTGAGTTTCCAGGCTCAGGAATCAGCTTTGAAAATAATGATGAATGACATCTAAGGAAACATGAATTAGGCATTTTTAGATCAGTGAACATGACCTCTCACACTGTTAGAAGATTCTGCTTATTCAAATTTATACTTGGCATGGCTAGTTAATAATTCTCCATCATCTTCAATGCATTTCAGGTTCCCAGAGTTTGGCCTCCTGTAAGAAGCAACCCTACAACCCCAGGAGCAGGCACAGATAGCATGACAATCAGTAAAACAGGCAGAACTGAGATGAAGTCCAACAAGGAAACAAAAACCAGTGGTTAAAGGTGATGGCAACAAGAGAAATAGCGTGCAACTCTGTTAAACAACATATCAGACTGAAGAAATTAGGAACAGGGAAATAAATACATTTCATAGAGACCTAGAATTAACTAAACAGTCCTAAGTGCGCTCACTCTGCTCTGTTTACCAAGGCATCAGCCCTCCAGCTTCTGGCTGCTCTCCAAGTCCTTCACAGAGAGGACGCAATCCTGCTGCCCCGTGCCCAACACGAGTTCACTGTCATGTTTCTACATTCTCCTGGTATTACAGGAAAACTGGTGGCACTTTTCTCCTTGACTCCTGCACCTTGGTGCTGGAGCAAGTTCTGGACCTCAGGGACTGCGCTTCAGGCAGTAGTCCCTTCCAGATCATGCTGTGGTGAAGAGCCCTCCTCTCAGTGGCAAGTGAAAAGAAGAAAAGGGGAACTCTCTCATATGTCTTGTTCCCCTCACAAAATCACAGCTTAGCACCTGCAACCTCTTAGCCCTTGCAGAGCACCAGAGCCTCCACAGCCACACATTGCAACTCCGGTTTTACAGGCTGATGCTGTACACAGCTATCCCAGAACACGTGGGAGGCCAGCACCTTGGCACCTCCAGCTTACCAGGCAAATAATAACACCCAGTTCCTTACTCCTGGAACCAAAGTAAACAGCCCTAAAGCTGTGAAATTCTCCAAACACTTCCTTTAGCCCTCAGAGCCCACCAGCATTGCTGGGAGCACACCAGGCTCCGGGGTGGTGAGCAATCAGTGTGACTAGCTGCAGCTGGCATGGCATGGCATTAGCCACTGCTAATTAGCCACCTGTGAGGGGGAGGTGCACCGCCCCGTATCCTTAATTGTGTGATTGTCTGAGGCAGGAGAGGCAATATCAGGAGCTCTTCTTAGAAAAGGTATGTGGGTAAACAGCTAGGATGAGGTGCTAGTAAGTATGGTTTGGTTTATGGCTTGGTTTGTGAGCTGGTGGAGGAAGGGTTCTCTGAGGAAAGTGGGGAGGAGGAGTTGGCAGTGTGGATCTGGGTTTTGCCTTTTTGCTCTGGAGTAACTTGAGATGAAGTGACCGAGTTGAGTTTAAAATCCTGAGGCAATGATAAATGGCTGTAGAGGGAGGCAATAGGGCTGGAGCTGGTGCACTGGTGGATTAACTGCCCTAAAGGCAGCATGGAGAAACAGGACCAGACTAAAGGGTAAAGTGTGGGGGACAAGTAAACAAGGAGGAGCTTGGTGTTCCTTTTCACTCTAGGGAGGTGAATGAAGAAGGGAGGTACTTCTGTTCCTTGGTACCAGGTCAGGCTCCTGGTGCTGTGCTGATATGGTGTGGGAGTGTATGGCAGTCAGCTGTATCCTGTAATTTTTTTGTCTCTGCTGTCTTGATACAGAAGGGGTCAAGAAACTTATGTTTATGGGATTCTTCCAGAGACAGGTTTAGATTTCCTCATTTACTTTGTGTTATGTCCCATAAAGGATGTGAGTTGTTCAAAAGTGTAATCCACCCCTTGCTGTAGAGGTGCTCTTCTCAAACTGGATTCATGGTGTGTGCTGGAGTAAGTGCTGCTCTTTGCAATAACAGCTTTCTGCTCTTGCCTGAAGGGTCAGGCAGGTGATTACTCTCCTTGGAAAAAATCCTGAAAAGTTTGTAGGTTAGCACCAGCTTATTAAGCACAGGCAATCTAAGTTTGAAATAATGAGCTATGGCCTCACCTCCTGGGGAGGGGAAAGGGCCTTGAGAAAGCACAAGTAATTCATCTCTAAGGATAGTTGGACTACTGGGGGGAGCATTTGTGGAGAGGGAATTAAATATTTAAAAAAAAAAAAAGGTCACAGGCCCTCTAATTACTAGTAGAACACCGAGTGAGTACAGTGTACAACTGGCAGGGTTGTGCACAGTGCAGTACAAGCACTGCAAATGCTAGTACCTCTCTCCAGAGATGACAGTTGCCTGCTACTTTTAGTACCTGTATAAATATATTACTCTCACTGTGGAATTACTGCCAGAATACCTTTTTCTCCTTGCCAGCTTTCCCTCCACATTCATGATGGTTGAGAGGCAAACACAGCAGCATAAACAGCTTGTTTTCTCCAGCTCCCTGCAGTATGGACAGGAGTAGTTGGAGGTAATGATAAGGGCACACTGTAGTGGGAAGAGAAAACGCCTTGATGAGGCTGCAGTGTGAGCTATCTGCTCAGCTGGAAGAGGAAAGGATCTGTGCCTTGACTCTGCCCAGGTCTGCACATGTTTAAGGCATTCAAATCTAACATGGGGGAGGGAAGCTGTTGCTTACAGTGCTTCTAATGTGTGTTCCTTCTATGAAGTTTTCATGGGCATACCTTGTGCCCACGAATCAGTAAGTAGGTCTTTATGAAGACCTAAAGAGAGGAGATAAGAGGCTTTTGCTGTGATTGAACAAAGTTTCTTGTAATATCCTCCTCTTCAGTGCAGATATTAAGATTGCTATGCTTTAGGTAAGATAGCCATCCTGTAAACTGGTATCAAAGTTACCAAAAAAACCCCCAAAACCTGTGGTTTTGAGGTAAATGCCAAGGAAGCTGAATATGTTATTTCTAAGGTGAGAACTGATTCTGTTGCAGGAGTAAAGGACTGGGTTGACTCCTATCTCTTTGGAAGAACTGTAGGGACAGGGTTAATACTTATTCCTTTGCAGACCACCGGCTTACCTGATTAACTAGTGGCATCTTGTCGCAAATACTTATGGGCAAATAATCTGAGTACTTAGATTCACAGTATGAATTAATGTAAAAGTAAGATAAGGATTCCTTTTTTTTTTCCCCCTGCCTTTGTACCCCAAATCAACCCTGACAGTGTGGCAAGTCACTAAGCCACCTGTTGTGCAGAGAAGGAAGCAGAACTTGCTTGCACACTGAAAACAGGTACAACAGTGTTGAAACAGGCTCACTGAGCTGTTGTTTCAATGCTATGTCCTGAAAAATAGGGTAGAAATTAATACTTCCCTGATCTTTGAATGAGGAAAAGAAGACAAATATATGGCTGAATTAGGGGAAGTTTATTGCCCGAAGTGGCTGGGTCATGGTGTTGCTTCATCTTGTTGCTGGCCACAGGCCTTGACAAAGTTTTCTGTACTCTATTCTGGACTGAAAAAATAACCTAATTTTGGAAAGTAATATCCTGTGCAACATGGTGGACAAATATCTTTGGGGCTCATAACATCACTGTTAGGTATGAGTGGAGCTGGCAGGCACTGCAGTGTCTGAATAATGTGGCCTATGTGCTTGCCATGGCACAGACATCAGTATTTCTTAAAAACATGGGTGACTGGGGTGCTTCTGACTAGTTTGAGTTGTTACACTGTGGCTGGCCTGTGTTTGTGCTGCAGAGTTGTGATCTTGACCAGGACTCTGCAGTATTTGATGCTGTATAAGCTTGGGCTACAGGCCCAGCTCCAATCTGAATGTTATCATGGTCAGCATATTTTGTTTGCTCCTTAAGCCACTATGGCTGGCAAGGTTATTAAAAATCAATAGCCATACCCATAGGGAGGATTTCAAGGGGCTGTTGCTGATTGCAGAGGGAGTACAAAGTATTCATTCAGTTTTCCTTCTGTGACCTGAGTTGACTCATTAAAATAACAGGAAGGAAAAAATCTGACATATTTAGTGGAATGGTAGAAAGTTAACTTTCCTGTTAGAAAAGTCTTGCCTTGTCAGTACAATATAGGAATGTGAGGCTGTATGTATTGACAAAAAGAAAGAACAGAGGTGGATGTAGGAGGAGAGGAATAAGACTTCTCCCTTCTGGCAGCAGTGAGCTGTAGCTCAATGTGTCTGTCCCTGCATTAATGTGTATCAGTTTGTGCTACTGTATGTGTACTCTCTGATGCAATAAAGAAAAGACATTACCAGGTCATCAGCATATTTCACAGAAGCCTTGAACCTTTGTGTAATTTGAACCGAGAACTAAGATTGAAGGCAATTCTTGTCTTCCTTCAATCTGATGCCCCTGTTGCCTTGTTTAGGTGTGCTACCTGCATACTTTTGCAAGTAGCTCTGCTCATTAAAGTGGCTTTTACAGTCACATCATACAGGTCACTGGAGCATGAAATTATTTTTCTTATTTTGAGTATGCATTTTACAGAACTGACTATGCCATTTATAAGGGTGAAAGGTCATGACTGTTGAACACCACAAAGAAGTCCAAGATTAATTTCTTCATGCCAGTCAGGAAGAAACTCAAAGTAGTGTGGTTTTGCCTCTGGTTTCTGACTGTGTTCCATAAGTACTGTTTTGTGGGTGGAACGCTGGCATTGTTTTTCTATGTGTTTTACAAAAGAAATGCTATGAGATTGTTGAAGTTTGATGCAGAAACCTGAGCCAGCTCTATGACTCTAGAAAGGGTATAGGCAACTTTAAATGTGTCTTGCTGTTCCTGAGCTTATAGCATGGTAGGGCTACCAGTTTTTAGTACCAAATGGACTATGTGTATTTTAAGTGTTGTTTAGGTGTGCTAATCTTCTAGCTGGCAGGAAATCTTGGCTCCTTTGTTGCCACATACTGTTAGCATGTTCACCCTTAAAATATAATGATATGAAGAATTTATGCAGTGCAGTGTTACTCTTCAGAACTCCTTGGTGCACCTGCAGTTTGCCGGTGAAAAGGCACTGACTGATCTGGCAGTGCAAGAGATGTGAGAGAAAAACCTTAATAAAAGAGCAAACATATTGAAAATGGGACTCTCAGCTTTTGGACTTTAGAAGTTCAGAGAAGGGGATGAAATTGTGTTCTGGAAACAGGCTGCTCCTTCATGAACAGTTTGGGCTCCTTTTTGGATATGTATCATCTACTATAGTATACAGTATTTTTTCTTGTCAGAGTCCTTCAGGCTGGCTGAGATTCTTTGGCTATAGCTGAAACACACTTTTTGTAATTTTCCTGCTGTTCAGATCTTCCTTCATCCCTCTCCTTGATATCTTTTTGCTGGAAAGTTTGTCTCTGTGTTTGGTGTGTGTGGGTTTGTTTGGTTTTGATTTCTGTTTTTAAACAGAATGTCCTTACCTACAGGTAAATAATCTATAACCAAAGTTTGTGCTCCTCAGTTAAGAGCTGAAAGGTATTTTAGACTGTGTATATATAGCCAGTTTCAAACAGCGGTCATCCCTAGTCTGAGTGAAATCATACTAGTTTATAGTATGGCAAATTGCTATAGTTTATGTTGGATTTTAGGCTTATAAATTGATATTTGGGAATGCACTTGTTCTTGCAGGAACTTAAGATCAAATAAATTGTTGTACAAACAGATTCTTCCTTCAGACTTTGAGTCTTTGAATTTGGTATTTTCAATTGGGTTTCCCAACTACTGCAGAAAATACAAGGTTACTAGACTAACATATGTAAAGCTAATTTTCTCCCTGCTTTTTCTTTGATTGGACAGTAAGATTACAAAACTGCTTCCAGTGTAACACATGAATGGTTTCTGTTGGAAAACAATATGGGTGTACAGATCGATTTATTTTTCCTTTCATATTTTTATTTTGGCTGAAAGAAAAAGCAAGGGAAGGAAGGAGAACATGGTGCATCACCTTGCTCTATAAAATGTTCTGAGTAGACAGGTGCAGCTCTATTGAATAGAAGTGATGGAGCCCAACATGCTCTTAGAGCAGTGTTTCTGAATGTGGTACTTGTCCTCCAGATGACAAAATGGGAACAGGTGCATGGCTGTGTAGCATCCTTTTGTTCCTGTAGAGGTTGCTGCACTGTTTACCTTGAGGGAGCTAAAAGTCCATGCCAGTACCTTATAACTGATATTCTTCTAGTTGCCTAAACACATCTTGTCACTAACCACTTTAAACATTTTGCCTTTAATGTCCTTGATTATTGTGTTGCAAGATGCTTAATTTTCAGATTGTGCTGCGGGTGTTTCTTGGTTTAATTTCTGCTTACTGACTCTGCTTTCTTAGCAATCAATTTCAAACACAAATCCAGTTGTGTGATGGACACAGAAAAATCTAAACTAACTATTTGTTTTCCTACATTTCAGTTTCTCTTTGTAAAGCATATTACTTGTGTTTCCGGTGAATCTCTTTATGAGGCCAAGTTTGAATTAAATAAAATAATTGAGAATATTGTTCGTAGTGTATGAAACCACTTCCCTTTGTGGCTAGTACTTTAAGCAAAGACTATATTGGAAATAGTGTGTCACTGTGTTGTTAGACTGGAGAAACACTAGAGCAAAATGCCTTTACTGTAGAACAGTTTGTGAGCCAGAATGTCTGTATTGATTTTCAGCTAACTGCCTATGAAATTTCAAAAGATTGCAACTTTAATTGATATTGAATTGCATTGACTTGATTGATTTCCACATCTGTTTTAAGTAGGTACTTACTGAGTGCTCAAATCTCTAGTGGTGTTCAGAGGTGTGAGCAGGAGGAGGAGAGCAGAAGAGATTGTATGGTGTTGCCAGGCAGAATTGAACTTGGGAAGGAGGGATGGTATGGATAGGGAAAACGATGTCTCTGGTATGTGCGTGTTTAGGGCAGAAAATAAATGTGATGAGAGAACAGGAATGTGTACGTTGCTTGGAGGCTGGTCTGAGTTGCAGAGGAACTCTTAGTGTGTGGTGCCCTGATAGTAGGGAAAGGAAGAGAAGGAAGAACAGGTTTAGGGCTGAGTTGGGATAGGCATAGCGATTGCTGCTTCTGTAAGGAATGGCGGTGTGGTTCCGTCCAATTTGATCCATCCACTCCTTAGGATAATCTTTGAGTTTACTATTAAAGACATGATAACCAAGTGTGGGGTTTTTGGAGAGGAGTTTAGTCTCAGGCCTTTTAACAGAATGTTGAGCATCACTTCACTTGCTTTTGCCCTTATTTCTCCTTCCTTATTCATTTGGATGTGAGAACTTCCATATGCCAGTGTCACTTCCAGGCAGTGTATTTTCAGGGTTGGTAATTCTGATTCTTGCCTCTTACGATTTACCATTTCAAAATGGCTTGACTTGTTAGTGGCACCTGTGTTTGTTGTTACCTTGCTGTACTTCAATGGCCTCGTTTCCCAGCTTCTGAGTGGGTATGGAGTATGTATATAGTTGGCATTTCAGTGCATGCTGTGCAAGTGAATCTTAAATGTTTTTCCAAGGAGAGTTTGAGTCCTTCTTTCATTGATTTCTACCTAGAACTTATTTATGACTAAATCAATAATCAACTAAAGACAATGTAAAGAGTGAAACAAAACTCTATGGTGTTATTGAAAAGGCATTACTGGATCAGAACTCTAGGGCATATAAAGTATTTGCTGAGTTGTGAGTCTAATTTATTGATTTGTTTTCTTATGTTCTGCTGATTCTATAATTCTGCTAAATAGATAAGCATAAAGAATATATTTCTACCATTAAGAAATGGGGCCTGGATGTACTGCATCCGATTATCAAAGCAGATATTTTGATCTCGGTAGTATGAGATACCTACTGCTTTAAAGAAAGGCTCTGCTCATCTGTGACAGTTTCATTCTGACCCCTATGCAATTATTCTGTGAAGCATGAAGTATAAAGAATCGATGCTGTTAATAACCATAAATATTCCTCTTTCTAAAAATATCTATCTGATCCATGTTGTTCACTTGCAGATGAAGTTGCTAAGTATCTCTCTAATGAAATTAACTATCACAATCACGACTAGGAACTAAGGAAATGGAAAGTTAAGACTGCATTAAGAATTAATAACCCTAGCAATTGACTGAGACATGGTGCTGCATGAAATAAAAAAGGCATTCTCTGGTAACTGATCATGAAAGCTTTAATTCTTGACTAAAGAATTAGTTACTAGGCGAACTGTACAGATAACACCAAAGGGTGTGTGTGGAAATAGGAAGTAACCTACTAAGAACTGTTTCAGAGCAAGGTGTTTGTGAGGTCTGTGCCAATATAGATGGTAGTTTTCCATTTAAATGAACCTATTTTCTTTTTAGTAGGAGGGATAAAGTAGCAGAGGGTGCATGTCCAAGTCAGGAAAACTGGAAAGTGATGGGATTTTGATGCTTAAGCTGGAGAGTGCCAAGGTACTTCAGTGTGGAAATGACTTAGGTGCTTACTGATGTATGGATTTTGGTATTAGACTAATTGGCTAGGTTAGCAGCCAAGATGTTGCCTAAGAAACATTATAGTGCCATTGGTAAAAGCAACTTTTGGGGATATTTGTTCTCTTAATAACCAAGGTGGTAACATGAATGTGGAAAGTCTAAATGAGGCTACAGTTTGGTCACAGCTGTAAAATGTGGCCTGAGATAAGGCAGAGAAGTTTCATTCCGCTAAATTATTACAGGCATCTTCAATAGGGCTTCAAATGTGACCAGTGAGGTTTTTTTACTGTGTGTGTATGAAATGGAGTTCTTCAGGTTCTGGTGGTGGCAGGGAGGGGGCCAGGTTGTTCTGGTACCTCTGTAACCACCTGTGAGAGGGTGCTGTACCAGAAGGGCTGATAGTAGACCCTGAGGATCTTGGCTGTGTGGTGGAAAGCCGTTCTTGATATATTTACTGGAATGATAATACCTTTTTGTGAGAGCTCAGACTATGGTGAGGTAGCTTTGAGAATAAGTCTGGGTACATCAAAGCCTAAATGAATTAAGTCAATCTTCTATCATGTTACTTGTTTGTTTGGTTTTGTTTTTTTATTTGTTTGGCTTTTTTTTTTTTTTAAAGTCTTCTGGCTTTGTAAAAATAACCAAAATTGAGAAGTGCTGGATTACTTAAGAGAATCATGGTTGCTGGTAAACTTTGCTGATGTAGGACTAATGCTGTATATGAGCTCAGGTTAAATTCAGGAAGGTATTGTAGCCAAAAATAAGGGAAGTATAATTATTAAAAAGCTATGATGCTGCAGCAACACTTCTCAGAACATTTCAACTTTTAAATTAAATTTTAATGTGGAACTTAAATCAACTTAATTTCTTATAATAGGAAACAGTTGCAAGATGAAAGCGAATCTCTTGATTGAGGCACAAGACAAAACCTGTTATTCACAGTTCTGTTGAGTAGCAGAACTTAGCTTAGTAGTGTAACGAAGTGAAGGAAAAAAAATCCATTCTGTCTATCAGACAGAACTCTCACTGAGTCTGAAATTTAAGACTAACAAAGTGATGCCACATCTGCCTATGAAACAGAGAAGTTGTCGGGGGTCAGACTGTGTGCCTATGGGATGGTTACAGGAGAGGTGAGTGGATCCTTTAGCCAGAGTGAAAGGAGAAATTATATAAAACTATACAGTGGAGGTGGTGTCACAGACTTTTTTATAATGGGATGTGATACTGTTCAGGTCTGCCCTCTGCTGACAGAAGTGTTTAGTGCGTAGATGTGCTGGTTTATATTTCTTTATAAAGCAGAACATGATGGCCTGAGTGCCACATTGCAAGGAAGGTCAAAGTAGATTCTGTCACAGACACTAGTGTGATTTCCCTCACTGGATTACATAGAGGAGTCTCTCCAAAGATCTGACCTAAGTTCCTAAGTGACCTAAGTGGTTTGCTTCATGAAGAAAGAAATAAGATCAAGTTTAATGTTGCAGTTGTGATTAAAGTTTTTTCTTACTACTGTTTTTTACAAACACCATGACCTCTAAATTATTTTCTTTGGCATATGTTTTCAGTTTCATCACTGTGTGATGAGGCACCAGGAGCAGAAATCAGAATCAGGTGGTAACATCAAAGCCATGTTTTAGTTGTCTGAACCTAAAAGAGGCAAAGCTAGACAGTACTCTGAGAGGCAGAGGCTTGCCCTTTACTGTAGCAGTCTGGAGTAGCTGTAGAGTCACAGGGATATCTGAATTAGAAGCTTCCCTGGATTTTAGCTGCAGCAGTTTAGTGATAGTGTAAGACATCAGTGATGTAGATTTACTGGTACTGGCCTAGTCCTGTGTCTTGTTCCAAGTGGGCAATTATAAAGTGTGATTTAAGTTAGCTGAATGTAGAAAATGGGGAAGAGCAGGATCGTGTTAGCACTAGTGAAGGAAAATGGCATGAAATGTTAAATAACTATTATTATAGTATATTTGATAAATCCAAAGAAAGTAGAGGTGAAAAGACCTAGAAGGTCACTTAACCTACACATTCTGGAGAACTGGCTTGCTACCTGCAGTTATATAATCACTATCTACTACTCCAGACTAGCTCTAAATGCCCCAATCTTTAGTACTCTTTACTGTAGGCATATGGGAAGAGAAGAGGAAAGAAAGGGTGGTAGCCTTCTATTTCTGAAACCTTTCCTCAGATTTACATGTTATTTTTTTCCTTTTATTTTTCCTTTACTGTTTGTTTTAATTTTTTCTTCAATGTCAGAAAGCCCTCAAGAGTGAGATGACTTTAATCATTCGGGACAGCTATGTTGTCTATATGTCTTTTGTCTTTGTCACTGCTATGATAGATGATTCGTTTTGAATCTTTCTCTGTTTTTTGATTTTTTTTCCTATAGCAGTTGATTTCACTGGCTAATCACCCTACAGTGGTAGTGTGTGTAGTGAGAATATTTTTTTATACTCTCTTCTGTTTGATCTTCTGTCCCCCCTCACTGTAGCCAACGATTTTTTGCACACAGTTTTGGTGTCTTAGTAGGAGGCTTATATACCTTAGTTGTTAATTAAGGCAACCTGACTGCATCAAGAAACAAAATGAGAGTTTATTCCTCTTTGTCTAAAGTTACAGTTCTACTCAAGAATGGCAGAAATGGCTTTCTTCTTCCCTTCTTGTTTACATTCTTGAATCTTTATGTTCCACTGTGCAGGGATTTCAAAAGTACAAGCAGGAACTATCTTCACATACAATTATGCATATTTCTAAAACTAATACACTTTATCAGAACTGTCTAACAACATACACTTATAGCTAAATATCAACTAAGATATATTTTATAAAATTGATGAATTCACACAGTTCTTATCTATCTTAACTTTAACTTTATTAATAGAGTTCTTCACTTGTATCATTCCACAGAATATTAGCAGGTGGCTTCTCTTGGTTTGCTGTTAGCCAAGGTCATCCTGCAGATTCCATTGTTATCATTGAGGCCTCTGTCTTGGAAATGCTTCTGACTCCTTAGTCAGAAAACCTGCAAAATGTGTGTTCCAACACCTCACCACACTTCTTGCACATCCTTCTTGGGTAAACATGCCTTTAGGAGAGAGCAGTATCATTATTTCCTATGTAGAGCTGGAAAGCAATAATGATTTGCCACAAAGAAAGGTAATGTGAGCAGTGAAGCCTTAGTTGGAGGTATTGTGTCACTTTAGAAGGCCGCTAGAGTGGATCATATGTGCAATGGTCTGCCTGTGTCTGAAAAGAAAGCATGGAACATTTATTTGGCCTCTGAGTGTTCTTATCTGTATTTGTTTCATTTAGTCTGTAATTGCCTTTTCAGCCCGGTCAAGGAGTTTGGTGATGGGCGAACAGATTGGGCCTCCCTCCAGACCATCTTCTCCAAACCCTCAAGAACGTGTGCTGAAGAGTGGCTGGCTAAAGAAACAAAGGAGCATTATGAAGAACTGGCAGCAGCGGTGGTTTGTGCTGCGTGGGGATCAGCTCTTCTATTATAAGGATGAAGAGGAAACTAAACCTCAGGTATGACTAGAGAGCTATAGGACTTACTGGTTGTGGTCTCTGTGTAGATCAGTCACTGCTTTGATTGACAGCTTGTTTCAGTTGCTTTCTATTCTTGCCAAAGCAATACATGCTTAAGAAGGTTCAAAGGCAAGTGGCATTGTAGGGAGATTTCTCTACTACGAAGCAAGTTGTAGAGCTTGAGGAAAGGTTAGGTGTTTGCTTTTCCACTGGGGCATGCTGGCCTCCAAATCTTAGTATGGTCATCTGTGAGAGTGGAGTTTGACAGGAAGAGCTATAGAGCTCTAAATTACTGAGGCAGGAGTGATTAACCTTGCTTAGTCGTCTGGGACCAATTATCTCCCAGCTAATCCATATTTCACTAAGAGGTGAACCAGCTGTGTAAGGCTGGCTTATGTGTGTAGGTTTGTTACATAGCATGCAGAGCTTGGGAATGGGCTGTAATATGTGTTTTAGTGGTGGGTGGAAGGAGTGGTTATTGCTATGGGATAAAGCTTACCAAGGACATACAGAATTTTGTATTCATCTTTTTTTTTTTTTAAAATGGCTATAAAATATTCTTCCCACTTTTGAGCTTTCACAGTTGCTGTAGTTGATTATGCCTTATAATTCACATAGTTATTGTTTTGACTGTCAGGGTTTAGCCAGAGTCATTGAAGAGAGGAAGCATAATTGAATAAGCCAATGTCCCTTTACTGCTGCCTCCTGATGAGTCAGTACAGACATTAGAGTGACATCCACATGCTCATTATAGATGATTATTAAACTACTTGATGCAGTTTGTGCTTGACTGCCACACATCAATTTCATTGTAGAGTGAGAATGGAAATGAATATTCCCCTATAGGCTTGACATAAGTATGGTAGATGAATGAGGGTATTGGCTACATCTTGAACTCTCTTAAACAGGGATTTAGTCTATCATTAGGGACAGCCTTCTGTGTAGAGGCTGGAGAGACTTGAAATTGATAATGTAGCCTGGTTACTCAGGATGCTGCAAGCAACAGCTGGATTTTGCACTCTTAAGCCAAACACCTTATCTTCATATGTAATGAATGTGAAGAGCTGTGCACTTCTGAACTGTCATTGAATATGATAAGGATGAAACTGCCTCAGGTGGTCATGTTGTAAAGGGTTTCTTTAACCCTGGCCCTTTTGGGGAAGAGGATTATCATACATTTATCACTGTGGGAAGCTTTTTTCACAGAATCACAGACTATTTTGTATAGAATGATACGGAATTATGTCCTGACCGTTCTTTTAGGAGTTGCAAACTAGGGTTTGCATCTGATTTCAGCTAGGACTATATGCATCCCACACATGGGGATATACTTTTCAAACTTGTAGATACAGCTATTGCTTGTGTTTTTTCTGAAGTGAAGGAGCAATGGCATAGGCATGCCTACACAGCTTTGGAACACAACTGAGACCTTTGGAGACCTTCATTACAGGCCACAGACATTTTCATCAGTTGATAATAATACCAAATTTCCTTCAGCCTGAAAGGTACTTGTGCTTAATTTAAGTCTGTTTTATGTATCCAGAATGCCCTGCAAACTTGTGTGTAAAAACTCAGTCAGTAGCTGCACTGAAATTCCTATTGATCTTCTGCTTACTTATTTATACATACTCTGAAAGAAGGTTGTGTCATTATTGTTTAGCTGATAAAGTCAAGTTTATGATTTATGACACAATGTTTCAAAAGATAAACATGAAATAATATATTTTTGTTTATGGATGTTGCATTGCCTATTTTTATGAAAATCAGGTTCTTAGAGGAAGTTGCAGATCTTCTTCCCTTGATAATAATGCTGTAAAGATGGAGCTGTAATCTAATGCCAGGAGAAGTGCAGACTTTCTGGAGCAAATAGGAATTACTCAGTGGTCCTAAAGGACTGTATACTGTTGAAGGTGTGTGGATTTGTGTGTTATATGACAGTTGTAGTTGCTCGGCCCACTCCATCAGAACCTGAAGTTTAGAGGGTGGACTGGACTTGCAGCCACTGCTTTTCTTTAGTGTTTTCTCAGGTTGCCTCTATGAGAAAAGGGAGAACTGACCTGCCAAGAGCTTTTGATGCTCCTGCTGACTCTGTCAATATATGAGTGGGCTTTTAAAGTAGCTTTGCATTCATTTCTATTCCCAGGATAGGAGAGAGTTTCCTTTCCTCAGTTTCCAGGGGAACAGAAGCCACTGTGCAACTAATTCATTAACCTTTCTTTCAGTATTGACTTGGCATGATAAAAGGCTTTAGTGCATCTGCAGTGGGTTTGAATTTTTCACTCTAGAAAACAGCAGAATTTTCTAGAATTTGTTCTGGTCACTGGGCTCTAAAGATGATGATGTATTTTTTTAACCTCTTGGAATGAAATGCTAAATGCCCTTCTACAGTATGTCCTTCCACAATCTTACCCTTCAACTAAGTAGGGGACAAGAACTGGGCCTTGATACTGTTCTGCAGCACTACCTAGAGAACTTGTTAGGGAGTAGTGTTTTCTTTCAGTCAGTGAGCAGAGATGGCAACAATGCGATCTCCACAGAACAGATTTTCTAATGGGACAGACAAAAGGGAAGTGAGAGTCACAAGGCAGCTGCATCTGTAATGTGAATTGGAGTGTCATAAAGTACAAACAGTGAATATTTTTCTTTGTTACACTGAATACCTGGAGAATACTCATTGAGGATGATAACAGGAATTAAGTAGATGTTAACTATACCTAGTAAACGAAGGACAGTTTTATATTTTTCCTTCTCCAAGGGGTCTGCCTGAGCCTGCACATCTGTCCTCTCAGACTATACACAAGTTTTCTGAGTGTTTCTTGTCAGTAAAATTCACCTAGTAGCTGTTCTGTTTTTTCTTTCTAACCTGGGGTGTATTTTTCAAGGTGAAAGAGCAAAGCTGTTACTTTTATTTGAAACAGTGGAATTTCATCATTCAACTCATTGTGGGGATTATTAGCTGCTAATGAAAATTTTGGTTTACTTTTTTCCCCTTGAAAAAAACAAGTCAACAGCTGGGAAACATTAGAAATAATAGGATTTCATTGTTCTGTCTATTCTATCAGCAATATGCAGGCAGCAATAATGTTGCTGTTACTCACAACTGTAAGTGTCCTTGTAAGCCTCAGGTCCAGTATGGTTTGTAGGTATAGCTTGACTGAAAAAATACATCAATTTGTTATAGCCTTTGTTTAGAGGTTTTGAATGTGTGTTAAGCTTTGGAAATCTTCTGTTTGTTTCTCAATACTGACTCTAGAAGCTTTTTGAGGGCTGTTTTTAACAGAATGCTTCCCCAAACAAAATATAGGGATTTGGTGGTTGTCGCATTCGTTGGTGAGAATGTAATTGTGCGTGTTTACTGGAGAGATAGGGGAGGGAAAGTTACCAAAACAACTTTCTTCATTTTCTGTTCAGTGAAAAAAAGATGCTTTGGACCCAGTTTGTATTCTAGGGCAGTTCAGTGCAGGAGTAGGAACTGGTGATTACCCTATTCATGGCTTAACTCTTGAGTGTTCCTGTTCGTACTGCCTTTTGTTTGTCTTATGGTGCATATATGCTGAGGAATGTTAGCTGGAAACCCTTTGAAATGTTAAAGATTAAATGCTTGTGCCACTCTGTTTCTGGACAAGAGCCTCCTGTGATCTCTTTTTCAGCTTTTACTTAGATGAAGAGGATTTTGTTCACTTTGAAGATATGTCACCAAATATGCAGAATTCCCAAAGTGGAATATGTTGTGTTTATTATGCTTGGGTTCAAAGTGGAAATGAAGCTGAATACTGGCAGCATTTGAACTTGGGAAGTAAAGGTGCTCAGGTCCTTCTAGGGAAACTATAACCTTCTACAATAAGTGGTAGTCCACTACCTTGCAAACCTGAATTAGCTGCTCTCCTCCAGTAGCTCTCTGGAAACTTGTGTACTGAGAATCTCTGGAAAATGACTCATTTTATTCAATTGCAGAAATAAAGATTCACAAATAAAACTTGTTGGTGGTTGAAGTTTAATGTTGCAATCAAAATTAAAGGTTGAAGGAAGAGTAAATGTAATGTGATATTAAGTTTTTGCAAGGGATAATTAGTTATGGAAACCAAGGAAAATCACCTTGGCCTGTTTAGAGTATTGTTATTCCAGAGAAGAGCATTTGACAGAAGTGTCCAGTGTGAGAGACAGGACAGGTGAAGCAGGTGCATGACAGCTCAATCTTTGCTTGCTCATAACTGTGGGAGTTGGACTTGGGGGAGGAGTGGGACTTAAATTTGCTATGTGTTGTGTTATCTTTTCCTTACTCTTTTGGTGGCCTTTCCCTTTGCACTAATGTTTGTCTCTTACAGGGTTTGATACTACTGCAAGGCAATCAGGTGAACGAGCTGCCACCTAATCCTGATGAACCAGGGAAACATCTCTTTGAAATTACTCCAGGTATGCCAGAATTTCTTTGTGCTTTCAATATAACATCACCTCATTCCCATCAGTTGTTACTAATGATAATTGAATTGTACTGATCACTTTACTCCAAAGTGTTGTGATACACTAGCCGGATCATCTAGTGAAGCTGGGAAATGGGACTTGATATTACATGATTTTTCTTTGTTTTGGATAAAAGCACTGCTTTGGTACCTTATTTTCTTTTCACATATATAATGCTCCTATATTTTGCTGTTTGGAGGGTGCTCCTTGCATGGAGGACTGTGTGGTCTGTCAAGCTGATGTATTTTTCTGGTTATGGGAGAAAATAACAGAGAACACAACACAATTTATGGAAAAGGGGCATGCAGTATCTGGATTTAATTTCTTTCATATATACTAACTTTCCTTTTTGGGGGGGAGGGGGTGGAAGAAGAGAAAAATGTTTCAAAATTATTTGATGTGGAAGGTTTAAGAGAATAGATGACCTGCCATGGAAAAGAGGTTGAAATCTTGCTTGGTATAAAATCCAATTAGCTGTTCAGTATAGTCATAATGTAAAACTCTTCTGGTAGTTTTAACTCCCATGTAAATGCTTCTTCTGGACAGTGTTGGTATTTCCAGGGTATATTTAAAGTTAAGCTCCCTGTTACAAGATAGGAGTAATTGTGTTCATGTTATTTGGTTCTGATTGTATTTGGGAGAGGTCTGTCCCTGTACATCAATTTGAATACACTTTTGGAAAGAATTTCAGGTGGCAGGATCTGTAGAGGTAAAAAACACCTGTTGCCACTGTTGCACCACTAGCTAGCAGTGTTAGAGTAGAAGGGTGAGAAATCTGTGGAAGGACTGAGCCAGTTCATCCATCTCCCAGTACCCTGAAGACTGAGTTCCTGGAACCAAGAAGTGGGGAGGCAAGTGTGACTGTGCTTAAAATTGTGTGTGTACTGGCTGAGTCACAGTGTCTCCTTCATGGACTACCTGTCCATGCTGCTTAGCATCGTCTGCTCACCCACAGTGGTGATGGTGTCGATAGGATACATAAAAGTAATTACATTAGGCTGCCTTTTTTTTTTTTTTTTTTTTTAAAAAAAATGGAAGGAGCAACACAGGGAACACTTGTCCCTTATGTTTGAGTGTTACTGCTCTGGAGATAGATGTGTTTTTGCCCATGTCTTTGGGGTTTTTTCCTAGTCCCTAGTTAGGCTGGCTTGATATGTGTGCTTTGCTCACCCTTCTTGACACTGCATAAGGCAAAGTAAGAACAGGTGGTGCTGTAAGGTCTGCAATTACATGAGCAGTTTTGCAATGACTTAGAGCATTTTGTTTGACACACAGGAAGCTTGGGGAGAAGAGTGCCTTTTTTTTCTTCCCACTGCACCATGCCCTCACAGGCAGGTCTCCACAAAAAGGCAGGGCATTGGGCTCAGTGTTGCTTGCATGGAGGATCTCTAAGGAAATGGCATTCATTGTCTGAATGTGACATTTGTACTGTTTTTCAAAGGTGCACCATAGTAGAACAATGGTGGATCTGCAATATGACAGGACTTGGATTGTTGTGATTGTGAATGATCCCATGTGTTGTGGCAGTGATCTGAAATAATTAACTGAGCCACAGACTGGCTTGGTCAAGTTTCCTGCAGGTTTGATTCTGGATGGGAAAATAGTCTTTCTGTGT
Source organism: Formicarius rufipectus (assembly GCA_013399695.1). Classification (NCBI taxonomy): domain Eukaryota; kingdom Metazoa; phylum Chordata; class Aves; order Passeriformes; family Formicariidae; genus Formicarius; species Formicarius rufipectus. The sequence goes on along the minus strand of VXAU01004320.1, from coordinate 341,212 downwards.
GTCTTGTTCAGCCTGTCAGGTTATATTACTGTAGGCTGCAAAAGAATAGTCCAAAACAGCAGGTAGCTGTTGCTTCAGTGGACTTGGTAAAGCAGTGCCATGTGGCTACTTGATGGAGGCTATCCAGAAGGGTGGAAAAGAGTTACTCTTTTCAGCATAGTTGTGAATTCCAGGACATTTGTGTTTAGCTTGTGGTTTGACATTGCACTTTTGTGTTCCCTGGAAAAATGACTGTCCTAGTGCACCATCGACTTGTCTGCAAAATGAAGATGTTTTCCCTAACTTGTGGAGCTAAGTCCATTTGTGTTTGTAGAAAACTTACTTGCTATCCATGTAGCAACTATTGAAAAATACTATAAATAGCCAGTCAATACAGAATGTGATAGGCACAGACGTCACTGGAGAATGTGGCCTGAAGAGTTCCCCATTTTGTTCACAGTACATTTATTCTGTGCTGGTTTTGGCATAAATGCCCTTTCTTTTTATCACGTGTTCTGAAATGACTGTGTTCTGCATAGTTGCCAGCCTGCAGAACACCCACATAGTGAACAGCTCTCAAATGGATGCCAGATAGGAAGGGAAGCACAAATGATCTCGCAGGAACCAAATCTCTACTTTCCACCACTTCATATCCCTGTGTTGGATGTATGGCCATGATCATACCTCTGCCTAATTGTGCTTCAGTTCTCCCACTGTGAGCTAGGACTAAAGTTTCTTTAGGGATGATGAGAATTTTTAAGTTTTCTTAACTAAGTTGGGGATTTTGTGAATGCAGGTACATTTGATACCTGTAAATATAGATAAGGGATTTTATTGTTCTAGAAAGCACCAGGTTTTGAACTAACAAAATTAAGAACAGAGTGCAGCATTCCTAAAATGTTCCTCTAGCTGATACCAGCCTATCTGACAAAGAGGAGAGAGAAATGTCCAAAGATTTCTAAAGTCTGTGATACCAGTTACCCCCAAACATTATTTTGTGATCAATATTTAAGGCTCTCAGCATCCTTGTTGTGGAACTGTTGCTGGGTTCTTCCCACCTTTCTTCTGCTGTAGGGTGTGTAAACCTTGACTGTGGGAGCTATTCTACTTCCTGTACTCTGAGGGAATAACAGCATGTCCTGTGCTGTAACAGAGCATGGATTGATTTTCTGCTGAGTAACAAGAACTAATGATGGGTATTGTGTATTATTCATGTTTCATCAAGTTCATTTTTAAGCTGTATAGAGCAGCTGGGAGAAGGGTTAACTAGGGACATGAGACTGCAGAACAGTTCTGCAGTCAAACTAGTGTTAGATCTGGTGACCTGACTTCCTGAAATGTTCTCTATCCTTTTTTTGAGGGGAAACTGTAAATTTCTGAACTTTTTTGTAATCCATGCATGCTTTCCTCTGTCATAGCTAGAAGTTTGAAATAGAATGGCAGGGTAAACTGTGGCTTAAAGTTGTTCTCATTCTCCAGTGCACATTAGCAGGTAAGGGGATGTTTATGTCAAATTTTCAGGGTAGTATGAGGTCATGTGCGTAGTCTTAACCATTTGGAGTAATCATCCCACAGCAGCTGGTACTTATGGATAGAAATGACCAACTGTATGTTGTTTGGAAGAGGAATCTAAATCTGGTAACAGAAACAGCAGCTGACTGATTACCACGGGCAACAAAGCAACCTAGTGTTAGCCTGGGGTTACAGTGCTTTTCAGAATGATGTAATGCAGTGTGTAAAAGCTACAGGGATTAATCTCCAAGAATGTCTTAAGCACTATTGATGACTTAAATCCTCCTGAAGTCTCATGTTTTAGGAAAATGTTTTTAATGCACTATGGCAAATGGTCTGCCTAGTTTTATTCCCTAGTCTTTGTAGCACTATGAGATGCTCAAGTTTCTCTGCAGTCAGAGATAATTGCCTGATATAGTGAGGTTTTTGGAGTCTAGAAAGGAAGTGGTAAAAAGGTTCAGAAGTTAGGAGGTGAAAAGCATTGTGTTTTGATAGATGTGTCAAAGGTTGCAATCAACTCAATGGAGAACAGATTTTCTTTGTAGAAAATTTGGGGACTTTCGAGAAGATTCTTCTATTCTACTCAGAATGAATTTGGTTGATCTTTTCCAGGAGAGTAAGAGACAGGAGATAGAAAATTTCTTGTTCACGTTGCTGAGGAGTTACCTCTTTGGCTAACATAGTGAAAGAAACTCAAGTTTCTGTTTCACTGGATTTAGACCAAGAACTTGAATTAGTCACCTATGTAGCAGTTAAGTGCCCTCAGTGACTACTGTTTTGTTGAGGGGTTTGGTTTGGATTGTTTATTTTTTTCTGGGGAATATGTTTTTGTATCATTTTTACTGTGAAATCTTCTAGATTAATGCTCTTGTCCAGAGAAAATGTGCCCTTTTCTGTTTCAACCAACAGGTATGTTATGGTTAAAAGCAGCGTGAGAAATTGCTGACCAAAACTTATGGTATACATCATAAGTGTATACATTGGTGTCTCTTTATCACTGATGGTAGCTACTTTATTTCTTGCCACAGTGCTTTCTGCCAAGGTGAACAATGACAACTCTTAGTTGAGACTTTCTGTGAGAATGAGTGCAGTTTTATAATAAGTTTAATTTTATTTCACTGGAAACTGCTGTTGAAGGTCTTGATCTTGCTTTCTCCCTTTCCTCTTCACTTTTTCCAAATATCTGATTATATCTCTCACTTCAGATCTTATGACTGTAAAAAGTTTTCAGACTAGCTGGACTTCACATTGATCCAAGTGAGCCTGATGAAAACTGATTGCTTTTTGTGCTCCACAAGCCCCCTCTTTAGTGAGGCAGTTAGCTCTCTTCATAATTATCTTGGTCTTTTTGCAAACTCAGCCAAACCTTGATTCATATGTAGAAGGTTGTTTTCAAAACTTTACAAGTCAGATCTCTATGCTCTTGAGTTAGTTATCAAGACTGAACTCAATGTAGGCAACTTGCCTATAAAAAGAATCTGCGTTTAACCTGATTCTTTCAAGGACAGAACAGAGGTTGCATTACACCAGAAATTAGGCTGGCACGAGGTGAAATGTCTCATCCAGGAACTTTGTGCAGGGTTTATGTAGAAGCTGCTTCACTGTCTTTATTGTGCTATGTAGCAAGAAGGAAATCAAGAAATTCAAAATCAGAAGGTGGGAGTCTGAACTCTAACAGGGACAGTAATTGTTGTCTAATTGTTCTGTAGGGGTCTGTTAGTGTCGTGACAGTGTCTGAGATGTTGGAGTGGCAGCTTGTTAGTCTTGTGCCAGTAAGTTGAATGATGCCTACAAAGCGGTCTGCTCTGTGGTACTTCAGTGTCTCAGGTGATTGACATCAATTAAGTTATTTTTGTGGCCTTTTAATCTCAGTTCCTGTTGAGATGGTGTGTAATTAGAATACCTGGAGGGCAAATTAGAAATTCATACATTAAAAATCATTCCATGTTCTCTGTTACTCAATGCAAATTGTAATTCTAACTAACAGCAGGAAACTGAGTTTGCCACTGGTAATTAAGTTTTCTCCTGGAGTCTGCAGCTGAAAACTGACTGTGCATATCTGAATATGTGATGATGTTGATATTTGAGAGTTTTATTTAGATTTGTGATTTGGCACTCAGCATGTTGACTAGGGAAATGGCAGCAAAATAGTTGTGTCCTACTGGAAAGACTAAAACAATGTAGTTACAGCAGGGCACTGAGAAAAAAACTTAGCAATTGGGAGCTGTGGACGCTACAATGTCCATGGCATTGCACTGAACTGGACAAGCATTGGTGTGCTATTAGTTATAAAGTGGAGGACCCTGTCTGATCTGTGTTTAGTACTTGTAGGTGTCTGGAGTGCAGCTGAGGGCATACCATTGTCTGTATGTCGCTAAAGTAGATAACTGTCTCTTGGAACATGAAGGAGTTGTGGACGGTTTTTTTTTTTCTTTTTCTTTTTTTTTTTTTTTTAAATTTCTTGAGGAGAAAGAAGCATTGAATGTCTTTTCTAAACTATCTTTCTAGAAGAGTGCCCAGAATTATGAAATTGTATGCCCTCTTTCTTGGCATTCACAGTCTGTAAAATGTTCATTATTGCCTTGTAGTTTGGGTTAAAGACCTTTAAGGTAATAAGGTCTTTATCTTAGCACTGGGATAGTGACAGGTCCACCTGCTTGTTTTTTGCAAGCTGTGGAGTCTCTTTTTAGGTTTAAGTGCAGTTTGAATGTACCTGAAAGCATGTGTCCTGCACTTCTCTGCCTTAAAGTTGTTGGTGCGTTCTTCTTTGTCGATATTCTGCTTGCTCCGTCTCTCCTGAGCACTAGATGGTGCTGGTTCTTTCCAGCTTCTGCTTGGGCACTTGTTGCCGGTTATGGCGTGTCTTACAACGCTGGGGTGCGAGTTGATTCTCTGTGGAAATTTTTTGTTCATTGGTGTCTCTTCAAAAGAAATCAAGCAAGGACTTCCTAACACAGTGTCCAGCCCGTAAAACGAATACTATGCTCCGTAGACAGAATATAGTATTGTATGTATTTCTGCAAAACATATTCTATATAGACACAGTAATGACTGCGTGGGGAAACCACTCGAACCTAGGTCTCCATTGTTTCAGGTTAACATACTGACCCAGGGGTTACTGGCTACTTAGTGGCATCTGACTGTTCTCCCCTTCCCCTGTTCTGGTCTTCATGAATTTATTTTTCAAAATATGTATCTTCAGATTTTTCCAATTTTTAAAGAATTGCCATTTGCCAAAATATACTAATTGTTTTCCTCAGATCTGTTCCTTTCCGAATTATTTTATCCAACTGAAAAAACCCAGCTTTTGTGGCCTGTCCAGACTTAGATAACTTTATTTAGCATCAGTGGAAGTATCATCAACTGCCATTATTTATAGTCTTGTTTTACAAATGGATTCCAACTGAAAAACTGTTATTCAATAAGTTAATTTATTTCCTTCATGCAGATACTAGACAGTAACAATTGAAATCTTCTGCAAGCAGGACCCCTCTACTTACTGATTTCCTAATCTCTACTTTGCCTGAATGCTTGACTGTACCATGTCACTGACTTCTTCTGAAAAGAGACCGTGAAACAAAGGACTGAACCCTGCTCTCAATTCATGTAATGAAACCATAAAACAGTGGTGTGTTCAGTCCAATGGTGTATCCCCACAGCTTGGCCAATACACTTCTGTGTACTCATGGTGATGACTCACTGCAGGTGAAGGTCTTCAGCTGGCATCCAGACCTCTGTACAGAAAGGTTGTTAGGCTCCTCTTTTCCCCTGAGGGCTGTGAGGCTCTCTCATAGTTAAGGATGTTTTGGCTTACCTTGCCTTATCAACTTAAAACATCTTGAAGGGCATCAGGAGGCACCTTCAGTCTGTAAATTGCTGTTTGCTTTGTTTTTTGGTTTGTGGTTTTTGTTGTTTTTTGTTGTTTGTTTTTTTTTCCCCCTAGTGTATGCAATGCCCAAGGCTTATGTTTGCGTTTGGCAAGCAAAGATGCCGCTTAGCGACATAAACAAGATGCTGCTTTTGTTTAGTTTTGTTTGATCTACTCAAGTTATACTGTTTACATCCCTCAGTGCTCTGGGGCCCTGGGCAGTTGCAAGTATGACTGGAAATGGGCTGTGACAGCATACATGTGTTCTGCCATCCTGGAATTTCCATTCCAGGAGGAGTTTGGCATCTGATCCCTGATCAGTAGCATCTATCTGTCCCTAATGCATGTGCTGACTTTTAACAAGAATTATGATCTTTTTTTTCTTTTTTTTTTTTTTTAAATTTTTTTGCAGTTTCAATTGTGATAGCATAAAACCTGCTGGGAAAGGAGCATGAGGCTTAAGGAGTTTCATGAATAGGCCTTTCTGCTAGTGTAGATCATGAAAACATAACCTCTGACTGTTCTTGAGCAGTTTTCCTTAACCCTTTGTATTCCTGAAAGACAAACACGGCATAACATTTTGTGTAGGCTGCATTTTGGGTATAGAAATATGGCTTTGTAGCATGATGACATGTTGCTGCTGGAATGTACAAGGCACCATTTGGTCCCTCAGGTTGGCTTTTTAGTGCAAATTAGGTAAGATTTAGACTACTTCCTGCTGAGACCTTCCACAGTGAGCTCTTCTATTGAATATTCTGCCTTGAGGATTATAAGGGCATGTGTAGTTAGAAGAGTTTTTAAGTATTTCAGTGAAAGAACAGCTATGTTCCATAAAGATATGATTATCAAAATGTCAACATGATTAGTTATGTAGTGCCGTCTCTATTTCTTGCTAGTTTGTCCAAAATCGAATCTTCAGTGCTGTCTTGCAGTTTGTGTGCTCTGGTGCTGCTGTTATGGATTAAGCTTTGTTCAGCTTCAGAAATAGCTGTGTTCCTATTTGCAATAACAGTGGGTGAATTCTCCACAAGATTTATGCAATGTCTCGGATCACTGAGGCTATTAAAGTACTCTGGTAGGTTAGTATGATGAAGTAAAATATGATATATGGCAATGTATGAGTTCACAGCACACACCAAATTCTAGCTGCAGTAAAGTAAGTATTAGAAGTCATATTGCCATGAAGAAAAAAAAAATCAAGCTAAAAGTAAGTTTACTGCATAGATGCCTGCCCCACAAATATTTTACTGGCTTAATAGTCTTACTGAGGTGAGTTGACCTCCTGAATCTTGTAGCATTGGGCCCTTTATTTGAAGTTCATTTTCTTTACCTTGTATGTCCCTACAATACCTACAGACCAAGCAACCTGCCTAGTGGATGAGGAAAAGGCCATGGATGTAGTCTACCTGGACTTCAGTGAAGCCTTTGACACTGTTTCCCACAACATTCTCCTGGGAAACCTGGCAGCCCATGAATTGGACAGGTGCACTCTTTGCTGGGTTAAAAACTGGCTGGATGGCCAGGCCCAGAGAGTGGTAGGGAAGGGTGCTGCATACAGCTGGTGAATGGTCACTGGGTGGGTTCCCCACAGCTCAGATTCAGGCACCAGTCCTCTTTAATGTCTTTTTCAATGACCTGGGCAAGGGGACCATGGGCACTGTCAGTTTGTTTGCAGATGACAGGCACTAATTTGGGTGGCACTGTTGATCAGCTGAAGCATAGGAAGGCTCTGCAGAGGACCTGGACAGATAGAGGCCAACAGGATGAGATTCCATGAGGCCAGGAGTCAAGTCCTGCCTTTGGGTCACAACAATGCTGTGCAGTGCTATAGGCTGTGGGAAGAGTGGCTGCAAAGCTGATAATGTGCTGATCCAGCACCCAAAAGAAAAAATATTTGGGAAACTCTCCTGGGTTGTTTACACACGGTGCACTAATGCTGGTTGGAAGTGGCAGCTGGCCCACTGTCAAAAACCTGTGAGGAAGGATTCACAGGCTAAATCTCCTCTGTGTTTGTCTGAAATGCTTTAGGGATAACTTGTATGCTATCAGTGAAAACCAGCTTGCATGGAGTTTCTGAACTTCACAGGGAGGAGGAGGAAATATGACAAAGATGACATAAGACTTACACTTTGTTAAATGAAGTCATCATGCTGTAAAGTAACAAGAACCTAATGTTACCTTGTAAAAGCTTTCTTTAGTCTGCTTCTTGGAGTATTTCTGAAGTGCTGATTAAGTATGATGAGTCAGATGTTGAAGCGATTTATATGCTTCTTTTTCATGATTTTCAGGTTATCCTATGCACATGCCTCTACTTAACCTTACCCCTCGTTAGGGTCCTATCTGCTTGTTTGCTCACAAAATATTTGCCTTACTGTGAAGATGCTCATAGAGGTTCTCCTGTGTTATTCAGGAACTTTGATGAGGTCATTGTGCAAGTCCCTCTTGGCCTTAATGTTTTTGAATAAAATTTAAGAAATACTAGTTACTGTAGGTGAAACAAATTGGTCTGATGCCTGAATTGTTGAAAATTCAGGCTCTGAAGAACTAGTGCATCATGAAAAATGGTATAAAACAAGCAGAACAGTTTAATTTCCATGGTATAGCTAAGAGAAATACTAACACTAATCAAATTAAAAATGAACCACATGTGATTTTATTACTTCAGTTTGTCTTCTGAGTATCACTAAGGAAGAAGTAATTTTGTGCTTACAAATAAAAGAGTACTGTCTCTTTCCATCGATTACTGTTGTTCAACGAAATTTGTTAAAGGGTGGAGGTGGAATCTTTGGCATTTCCAGATACAGTATTTTTTTTCTAATACAAGCTCTTCTGACAGGTAGCATCCTGCTTGGATATTGGATATATGTGGATTTCAGGACAATGGGAGCAATTCCTTCTTCCTGGTAGCTTTATGTTCTGTAGAGAAGTTACTTCCACTGAATTCAAGTAACTTGACTATGGCCTGTTGATGTGGTTAAACCTTTTTGGCTTGAAGAGTTATCATGACAGTTTTGAGACCTAGTTACTAACCAGCATGTCTCTGTCTTTTCTGTTGTTGGGGCTGAGGGGTGTTTGTTACTTGTTTTGAGGTTTTTTTGTTTGTTTTTAGTCTTCAGGTTTTTTATAGGAATAGTTTTAACTCCCTGTGCTAGTTGTCCAGGTATAGTTTCACTACACGGAATGCATAAGTGCTTAGTACACTTAGGGCAGTGTGGCTAATCTGTGTTGGATTTAATGGCATTGCAACAACTTTAAAGTATAAAGTTCATAAAAGCTTCACAGTGACTCTACAGTACCCATCAGAGGGGCTCTCCTCAAGGCACTGTTGTCTAAAGGCAGTGAGGCAGCTGAGATCAGGACTACAATTTTAGTGTAGCACATTCTGATGAACTTAATGTTCCCAACTTTCTTCAAGCACTTTAACTGAAATTAATGTAATTTATTCCATTAGGAAGCCAGAGTTCAAGTCATTCCTAACTGTAGAACTTTGAACAGACTCTAAATGTTAACTTGCTCCAAGTTTGTATCTTCTGTCTCTTTTCTAGCAGGTGCACAAGCCAGTGTGCACACGTTCTTTCAAAGTCTGTCTTTGAATCTCAGCTGGAGACCTTTGCTCATCTATGTGAAGTCCACTTAGAAAGATGTTGATATCCATGCTTCCATGTGGTATCAAAGATGGTATGTGTGATCTTGGACTCACGAAGCGTTGATGTTAGTTCTAGGGTTTCCTTTTAATCACCAACTGTTAGATAGTCATGAAGACTTGGGGGAAGGGGCAGGAGGAATTCGAGATAACAAAGAAGAGATCTGTTGAGTCAAAAGTATATGGTGTTAAAAGGGAGTGCCTGTAAGGCAATGAAGAAAGACTGTTATAACCAACTGTATATTATTGGTATTGAAGAATGATTGTACAAACTGTGGTGTTTCTCTGGATTTGGGATTGTGGATTTTAATATGAGGATTTATCAGTACATTGTCAGATGTTATCTTGAGAGATGAAGTGCCTTGTTTACATAGGAATGCTGTCCCAGTATATTTGTCAAAAGAAAGACACTACAGGTATATTAGTGTAATGCGTAGAAAGGTGACTTATTAACACAAATAGAAGTGTCTACAAAAATGAATATGATTTGAGAATCCTTCTGCTCCATAGATGCCAACAGGGCTCCGCTTTTATAGCATGTGGTTTGTGTCTGAATCAGTGTCAAAGTGATGCCTTCTGGAGGGGTCAGCAGAAGATATTTTCCCCACTAAATTTCCTTTCATTTTGAATAGATAGGCTAGGGTTCAGCGCCTTATTTCTGTCCCTGTGTCTGGGCTAGAAATTCTTTAGTGTAGGACACAGTCATATGTTTTGAAATGTTATTCCTGACAGAACCAGGTGACTCTTTTTTTTAACTAATGAATCTCCTCCTAACAGAACTATGCTCTATTATGAGCCTAGCCTGGCCAACAGGAGTACACTGTTATATCACTCATCTAACTCAGGTTTTCTGTAATGTCGTCTGTGAAGAATAGATAAGCTATAAATTGGTCCTTTAAGTCATGAAGGTCTGATTCTTCTCTCAGCAGTTTTTCAGTCTTAGCAGCCCAGACAACTGGAGTTTTTAGAAACATTTCCTTTGCAGTTTATATTAAATATACTGAAAGTGTGTATTTGGAGGGTTAGGATTCTGAGGGCAGGGGATGATGGAGACTGGGTCTTGAAAAGGGAGGATGGTTTCCATTTCTCTGCTCTCAAAGGAAAAGAAGCCTTATGGGAGGTAGCATGTCACTTTATAATAGTAGTCTAGAAAACTCACTTTCTACCTTTAGGCTCTTGTAAGAGGTGTAATAGGCCCTTAAGGGAGTTTTGTGATGTACTCTCCTACCTCTGTTATTATATTGCCAAAATAGTCTTTTTTTTTTTTTCCTTCTGAGTCCAATGTCTTTTTGGAAATTCTGTGAAGAGTCACAGGGTGTTCCCACTGTGGCCTGGCAAGCCACTTCTACTTGAGCTTCACCATGTATTTTAGAAATCATGGCAATAATTCATGTTGAATCTGACTTGCCATAAAAAGTCAACTTTTCATTTTAGGAAGGCTCTAACTTGTGAGGTATAGTTTGCCTTGCCTTGTAGATTTTTTTGATTGGTATGGAGAAGCTCATAATAAAAATAATTTTGCAGATTAGACAAAATCTTATATTGGCCAATTTTGGAAACTTTTGCATATTCTTCTGAACTTTAAAGGTGGATATTTATATAAATTGTGAGCTTTTCAGAAGTATGTCTGTTTCATGCTGGCTGGCTCAGATCTATTCTCTTTGTAGCCTAGTTCACCTGTTCAGTTGTAATGGTTCAAGGTGGTATCAACAGTTGTGTCCTTCAGACCAATTTGTGCCTTTTGGGCAAGAGAGTATGGTGAGAAAAAACTTCAGAATACTTGCCTTCTGTCTAAAAGTTTTGAAAGTGAATGCCCAGCTCTAGAGATGCAACTCTGACACACCTGAAAATCACGAAAACCATTTTCCTCCTAGTAAGGAATGTTAATAAATACCTTCAGCCACCAGTGATCTGTCACATCTGGAGTTGAACTGGAATAACATATTCCTCTGCCATCCTGAAATTTTTTAGAATTTAGTGGTTTGGGTTTTTTCCTCTGGAGTATAAGTGGTTGGCTTAACTAAAATGAAGTCTTTACCTCTGGTTTCTGGATCCTTGGCTTGGTCCAGAAATAGGAAAGTTCATTATTCAGTCAGCAGTGTTTAGCAGCTAGCTTTCCTTTACAGTGGCAGTGAATACACTATTTTATGTCTTAATGTAAAGTTTACATTCCCTCCCCTTTCTTCAGAATTTCAGTTAGTAAAGCTGAGAGCTATGGCTGGAGGGAAAAAAATGTGCAAAGTATATTAGTTCTTCAGAAAATCTTAGGACACTGAATATGCACCAGTTCATTTTATAGGAACCTGTTAAGTACTTGTTTTTGAAAGGCCAGCCTGATGGTTTAGTACTTGAAATCCAGATTTAGACAATGAATTTGGGGCTCCTGATTTTGTAAACCCTAATCTAAAATTGGTATGTGCAGTTTAAGGAGAAAAGTAATAATTAACCATAAATCTAAAAGCTCACATTTCTAAGAATTACAGAAATCCCACCTTGAACAGCTCCTGCTATATAGACTGAGATGTGTATCTTGACAGAAATGAGCCTCAAGAATCTTACTGCAGAGTAAATGGGTTTTGTTGCTGAAAAAGTGCAAGCATATCCACCTTATTGCAGGAATAGGCTAATACCTACTTGAAGTTATTTTTGTGTGTAAATATATTTTACATAATATTAAAAATTATCTATAAACATGAGTTTTATTTGACCCAGACAGGTTTGGCTTATCTCTGGTATCTTGTGTTGAGCCTTTAAACCCCTCAGGTTATGTATCAGATCTTGTACCTGTATCAAACAGTCACCACATTAGTCTGGGATGAGTTTGTAGGGTTGCCTTTACATACAGGCAAAAATTTTGGTGGCAGTTCTGCACTCTTACTTTCATTAGCTGACTTCTGAGATGATCTTCTTGGGCCTGACTGCATTCAAAAGAGAAACTAAGTGTTTAGCCATGGAAGAATCTTCAAATTTTCCAAGGGATGATAAGTTTAGAGATAAGACTTTTGCATCTTCCAAACATTTCCCAGTTATCCCAAAATNAAAGAAGAAAAAAAAGTCTGGTTTGTGTGATTATTCTCTGCTGGCCTGATCCCCTGCTAGTTCTGACTGGTAGTGTGTTTGACAACAGACACGTATTGGCTTAAGTTTTAGGAAACTTAATGTGCTAAAATGTATGCAAATTGCAAAGTACACTGAAGGTATGTAGAGCATGGATGTCCTAGTTTATATTATTTGTATATATTTTTGAGACTAGAAAAAAGGTCTTATGAATGTGATAGTAGTTACAGTATTTTACTTTATTAGAGGTTAGAGCTCTGACTTTAATCATATCTTCCCTCCCACTTCATTGGTTGAATTTTCAATGACCAACTCTTTAGCTATGGTTTTTTCCCCCCCTCCTGGGGTTTTGTTTTCTGAGTATCTTTTTCACACTCAAAAATGACATAAACAGATGACTTTGATATATGTTTGGGGTTATTTTTATAATGAACCAGTGCTGAAGAACTGCTTCTAACACTATGTCCACATGGTGAGGATATCAGTTCTGCCTTCCTCTTGCAATGAATGCAGGTGAAGATTATTCTTTAAATACATGACCATGGTTATTGCAGTAAATAAATTTCAACTGTTTTCATCTGGGGCCATTTAATTCCATCAGGTAATGTCACATAATCACAAGGAAAACAATATTTTTGTAAGTGTTCCAAATATTTTTTTTAAAAGAGTTTGGAGTTGTAATGTTGCAGTAACAGGAATACAGAAATTCTTGATACGCCTTATTGAAGCTGTGGGCTCATCTAAGACGTGTGTTTAACCCCCCACCAGCCTCTGTTTGTCCATGTGAGGTGATGTACATAGTAGTCCTAAAACTTCTTAAATACCCACAATGCAGTAACTTCTAGGTAGTCTGGGGATTTCTCTGAGGTGTAGCACCTAGTAACTTTTCCCAGAGAGCTCACTTGTCTGCCAGGTTGGAACAGCTGGAAAGCAGGGTGCCCCCTCCTAATGTTTTATCTACCATTGATGTGACAGTGGCATTAGTAAATGCTTAGGGTTTTCCAGAACTTGGAAAACTTACCTCTGCTGGGGACTGCCCAGAATTTGCTTTAAAATAAGATGCAGGAGTGTTGCCAGGAGAGTGTCCAGCCCCTCAAGCAGGTGGCTTACTTGCCTCTTCGGAGATCAGATCACCCTCCAGCCAAGAAGAAAGAGAAGTATCTTCTGCTTTACAAGGGTAAGGTAGTGCTTTGCACAAGAGATGGTTCTCTAAGCAGTTGTCAGCTGTTGGCGTTATCTGACAAGTTTCGAGGCTGAACAAAAGAATTGTGTTGAGTTCTCACATGTGTTTCCAAGAGGAGCAAGTCAGTACCAGCAAAACTAGAATACTGGCTTTCCTGCACCTCTCCTGCAAGAATACCTTGAATTTCCTGTAACATATTTTGTGGTGTGGTGGGAAAGTTTTCCTGCCCTGTCCGTCTTCCATCCTGTGTGGGATTTGGATTTGTTTTGCTTTTCTTGTGTTAACTAATGAGTGCTCATGATCTGAAATTGCTCAAGTGTGCAGTTAACAGCTGAATTTTGCAAGAGGACTTCACTGTAGAACACTGTTCTGGTATTTTATTATGATTTTTCCCCTAGGTTATTCAGTTTCTCTCCTGGAAATCCAGTCTGAAGAACTGTTCAATCTTAAGGCTGGGATGTGTATTGGGAGCAGGAGCTGCAGATTGTCATAATCTCTTTGGTTCAGACTGGTTTTGGTTTTTTAATTGTATTGAAAAATGTAGCTCCTTGTTACCTTCCTCAGCCCTCAAACTTGTTTATCTTTCTCCCTTCTCAGCCACACTATCTTCTCTGTATTGCACACCGCAGTCAAAGATTATACTCTTCTGCACTGTCCAGCCTGGCTAAGACTTTATCATTTAGTCTCTTGCTTGTGTCATCTAAGTCTTAACACTTGATCCAACCTTTGCAAAGGCACCTGGTTTACCTCTGAGTTGGTGTGTAAAACAAACTATGCAGCCATGCTGCGGTGCTTAGGGCCTCGCTGTGCCGGGGCAGTGGATCTTCAATAAACAAGGTCTCTGCTGGATTAAGTGCAGCAGGGTCTAGAAAACAAGCACTGAGTGATTAGGGAACCAGCGAACATCTGTTCTAGGCATGTTGTTTGTCCTTTATCCCAAAACTCTTGACTTTGTAGCTGGTGATTTAGTTAGGTTAATGCAATTAAGTGTGTAAACGAGCCTTCTGCATATTGATAGAGCAGTGCTGACCTTTGCAAGAATGCTAGGGCCCTGTAACTCTCAGTATCTCTGTGGAGTCTCAGAGATACATAGTCAAGTGTTTACTCTTGTGGGGGAGTGTGGTGAAGGGGGGGATATATGACCCTATCCTGTGCTGACATAACTTTGCAAGAGGTGAAATGGCCTTTCTAGCATCTTTTTATGCACGCCCAAGGTTTGCATTTGGTGTCTGCTGCCCTCCGGCCGTCTGAGACCAAGAATCTTCCACCGGAGTAAAACAGGCTCCGGTGGCTCTCACGCCTTCAAAAAGGCGAGTGCAATTAGTGAGCCGGTGCAGTTTAATGGGCAGGGAGCCGTGAGGCGCCGAGTTCTGCCTCGAGACGGCTGGAAACACGGGCGACAAAGGCGGGGGAGCTCCAGGGCACCAACCTGCCGCTGTCCCTGCGTAGCCTGTAGGGAGCCTGGGCCCGGCTGCCCGCCCCGCTGCCAGGGATGCTGGAGGCGGCCCCGCCTGGCCGGGAGCGGGCTGGCTGGGGCTGCGAGGGGCGCTGCCACCTGCCATGGGGCTATGTTCCTGCAAAGGCTGCCGTGAGGAGCCCAGAGGTAACTACCTGCCCCCTCAGAGGTGACAGGGATCCTCCCCTTCCCCCGTGTGTCCCGGCAGGGCGGCGGGGGCTGCGCGCAGCCCCGGGTGAGCGAGCGCGGCTCGGGAATCGCCGGGAGGGGCGCCGGACTCCGCCGCCTTCTGCGGGAACGGGACAGGGAGAAATGGGAAACGAGCCCGTTTGCCCCCTCTGTGCAGTATTTGGTGTTTCGTCCTTCGGGAAGTGCCCTTGCTTCTTTTGTGGTTCATTAAAAAGCAGAACAAAAAAGCCTCGACTAACTACACCGCACGGTCTTGGTGTGATGTTATGCTTGAAACACAAATCATTGTTTCTTCTTTTTCTTCACTAGTAAGTGAAATCTGATGGGAGGGAGTCTCGGGTGTTTTTTGTGGTGTGTTTTTTGTTTGTTTTGTTGGTGGGGGTTTCCCCCCCCCCCCCAGAAAGGCTTTTACTGTGGTAATAGCATTAGCTGACAGTCTTTACTCATCTATTCTTATGGCCTGATGGACTTGAATACTTTCTGAAGGGTCGAGCTCCCAGTAGTCTAGAAGAAGCTACTTTAAGAGGCAGAGAGACAGTGTCTCCAACTCACTTAAAGTTACTGTAATTCTCCTATCTTTAAATATTTTTAGCTACTTCCAGGGTCTCTGATATCCTGTCTGCTTTGGGGAAAGTTTGTAGTTTGGATTCAGGAACTCTAAAAGTAGGTGATGTGTGAACCTAAAGAGAAGTGTAGGTTTACTCAGTAGAAAACTGTGTCCTTTTAAGAATAGTGTTCAAAAACATTAATGTAGTTGGAGCTTCTAAAATGAACTCTTACCTGTTTTAACTTTTTGGCAGCTGAAAGTCTTTTAATAATCAAAATTCTCTGAAGTTGCATTCTTGAGAAAATGGTGAAAAAATTACTCCTTCTGTAAAAGTTGAAAAAACCCAAACACATTTACAATCACTACACTGACAGTATGATTGCAAAAATGGTAGCAATTTAGTTCTCTGGTTTTGAAACAAAGGGAAAAATGAACACATTGGTGGAAATTTGGTGAGTATTTGGAAATTTGTGATGCTGTCTGCAGAGTCAAGTTTATAAATATACCCAAACTTCAAAGTTAAAGAATGCAGAATAAAAATAATGCTAAAGTGTGCTGATCTGGAGTAATATCAATGTCAGTTCTATTAGAAGGATAAACATTGAAATGAAATGTCCCTGTCAGGAGTAGAGAAGGCCAGGTAAAGGTATATCTAGCATTTCAGTTATTATTAAGTTGACTGTACCCAGATTGTCTGTATGAATGGATCTGAATTTCCTTTTAAAGGCAAGATCAAGAAAAAGCACTTTAAGCAAAATACCTCTGAATTTTGAATTGGGAATACTATGGGATTTTTCATTTACTTCTGCTTTTAATCTGTTGGGGAAGGGGAGGCTTAGATTGGGTATTAGCAAAACACATTTGTCCTAGTTCCTGGCATAAATCCAGTCACCTCGTTCACTTGAGTGAAATTGTATTTATCTTCTTCGGGGAGAGCTTCTACAAACAATGGGTATTTCAGCTAGCATATTGCATTCAGGCGTGAAAGAACAAAGTGTCAGCTTTGCGCATTTGGGTAAACCTGCAGAGACTGGTGAAGCCGCACCATTCTCTGAGAATTGGTATGGTTCAGATGGATATTTGTGTAAAGCTGTACTTTGCCCGTGAAGCCCTACTGAGTGTGTAACACTAACAATCTTTCAAAGATAGCCCGTTAAAGGTACTGCCATTATTTTTTTTGTCTTAAGTCAACCCTGTGTAGCAGAATAAATCTATCTCCTAGATGACTCTCTTAGCCCATGTAGAAGGCTGAAGCTTGTTGCTTGAAGGTTGCGTGCGTCTATCTGCATGAAACTCAAGTCTCAAGTTTAGTATTACTCTGCTGCTGGAACTAATATGATCAGTGAGGTTAAAAGTCTGTGCCCTGTCTTGCTGGTCAGTCACTGTGAGGGAAGACCTGAAGTGCTGAGCTGTCATTTGTATTCTTAATTGGGACCAAATATGGCTTTGTATGATGCTGCTGAAACTCATTTGTTCCATGGTGCTTGGCATGGGCCTGTTTAAAACAGTAAGCTTATTTTCCAGTGCTTTTCAGATACCTCTAGATTTATAAGATATGCAGAGAAGCCACTAA